>PVJO010004471.1:0-109332 GCA_004026905.1 Hystrix cristata | reverse complement strand
TAAAGGTCACTTTGGTTGCTACGTGGAAAAAGAATAACTATTGGGGACAGAAGAGAGAGATCAGACATTCAGGAAGAGTGACTGAGAAAAGAATAATAATGCTCCTGTGAATGTGGCGGTAGTAGGTATGATGAAAGATCTTTAGTGTGGGATATGTTTCGAAAGTCGACCTAACATAATTGGCCACCGTATCGGATATAAGTTTGAAAATGAAGAAGACCCTGGCAAGTGCTAGGTTAAATTTAAATAATACACTGGCATTTACTGACATTGAAAATTTACCAAGAAGCAAATATGGGAAGGTGGTAATACTTTCAGCATAAGAAATTTGAATGTCTATGAGGTGTCCAAGTACAAATATTAAGAAGAAATGTGGCTGTATGTGTGTAGGCTTTAAATGAGAATTTAATGCTGAGGACTTTAAAGCGAGAGGGCTTCTTGGTGTGAGGCTTGCATAGGGATTGAATGGTAGCTAGTTAAGAGGAGTGTTTGGACTACACTCAGCTGTGGTCTAATATTCAGAGGTTGCAAAGAAGGTGAGAATCCAGCAGAGAAACTTTAAGAAGAAAAAATAATTAAGGAAGAGATCCAGCAGAGAGTGTAGCTCTGCAGAGTGTGTGAGAGATGTGTTTTATGAAGGAAAGAATATTTCAAAGGCTTTGTGCTGAATGTCGATCACTAGGTTTGGCAAGGTGAAGGTCATTGCTGATCACAGCAGAGTTGTTTTTGGTGGACTATTGAGTGGCTACAGCCTGAAACATGTTTATAAGTAAATAGGAAAGTCTTCTGCTTCTAGACATATGGGAAGCGCAAGTAGTTAAATAGCTTTTTCATACTAATGTTTAGAATTCTGGATGAAACATACGAAACAATTATTTTCAGAATGAACGAGAGGCAGTGTGAGGCTGTGATCTATGAGGGTAAGGAAACTGTGAAATCACCCCTAAAACAAACTCTGCTTTGTTCCCAGAAGCGTTTTAAGATCTTGGGAAAGAAAGAGATGATCCAAGCAGTTTATGACTTTTTCACTGAACTGAGGAAACTGATTTGATTTGAAGGGGAGGAGAATGTGAGAAAGAATTAGTACAGCTGAATGCTAAGAGGAGGGAGATGTGCATAAAATAGTTCCAGTAGTCTGGTTAGGGATCCACCTGCCAAAAAACAATGCATGTATGCAGGGTGGAGCACAAGAGGCTAGGCAAATAATAATAATTAGGGAAAAAAAACTACCAGGGAGATGGAAAATAAAAGCTAAATCATAGGTGCATTTAGGAAAAATGGACTTATAACGAAAAAAGTGGAGAGACCTTGTTAAGTTCCCCAGGAAAGAGACTCCAGAAAGGCCACTGTATAACTGCAGGGGCAAACCAATTCTAGAATAAAAATTCTCTAAGAATAGCTCAACTGAGCTTAAAAGTAAGACTTAATTGATAGGCTAGAGCAAATGTATAAGGAACTACCAAAACAAACTATAATCTTTAAAGAATAATGATCAAATAAAAGACTATACAATATAATATTCAAAATGACCAGCCTTGAAGAGAATTACTATATATGCACAGAATCAGAAAGCATATTTGGTAACCTGGAAAAATTATCAATCAATACGGAAAGACACAGAAGTGACAAAGATAATGTAATTAAAAAAAAAAACCTTTTTAAGTAAGTTTGCAAATGTTTTCACAGAATACTAATTCAAACATGAGTACATTGAAGACAGAAATAGAATAAATGGTATAAAAAATTCTAAAAGTGAAATATTGATGATGAAAATGTTACTAGATGGGCTAAAGAGCATATTTAATGTGTCTCAAGTTAAAAGAACTCAGCATGGCGAGAACTAGATAAAGAATAAGCTGAGCACAAAGGTAGTTGAGGGAGGATATGGTATTGATAGAGCATAAATAAATAAAATACATACTGGGAACACAATAAGAAATATCAACAAAACCAAGTGTTGGTTTTTGAAACTGTAAACAAAATTGACAAACTTTCAGCTAGGCCTAGTAACAACACCACCACTACTACCAACAACAACTAAAATAATGAAATCAGCAACAAAAGAAGAGCCATTACAACATAATGTTACAATTAAAACATTACAACATTACAATTAAAGCTCCATCAAGGGAGTGTGGATAACTACGTGAGGAAAAATTGATAATTCAGAAGATATAGACAGTGCACCAATATTGGATTATGAATAAATGTAAAATTCAAATGGCCCTCTGATGAGTACTGTTGAAGCAATAATCAAAAACCCTCTAACAAAGAAAAGCCCAAGACTAGGTGATTTCATAGATAAATTCTACCAAATGTTTAGAGAATAATTAATGACAGTCTTTCTCAAAGTCTTCCAAAAAGAAATTTTTTGTTTGTTTGTTTTTTAAGACAGCGTCTTGCCATGTAATTCAGGCTGACCTCAAACTCGTTATGTAATCTAATCCATTCTGGCTTCAAATTTGGAGCGATCCTCCTGTCTCAGCCTCCCAAGTGTGGGGATTACAAGCATGTGCCACCATGCCTGGTTTGAGTTGGATTTTTATACATTAACAATGAACCATCCAAAAAAGGAATTTAGGAAATCTACCGCATTTTCAATTGCCTCAAAAAGAATAAAATACTCAGGAATAAACTTAACCAAGGAATGAAAGACTTGTACACTGAAAACTACAAAATGTAGATAGAAAAAAGTAAAGGAGACTCAAATAATTGGAAATATACCTTGTGTATTGAAAGACCTAACATTATCAAGAGTCCGTAGTATCCAAAGTGATCTACACATTCATATTGAATGCTCTTTCTTTTAAAACCACCTAATTTCCTGATTTAAAAATATACTTCAAAACTAGTTACTTAAATAACCTGGTACAGGCATAATCATATACATATACATAGTCCAATATAACAGAATAAAAAGCTTAAACATAAACCCATGAATATAAAGTCACTTAATCTTTGACAAAGTTCCCAAGAATAAGTGGCAGGGAAAAGGTACTCTTTTCAACAAATGATATTGAGAAATTTGGATATTAATGTAAAAATTCAAGAAATAAAAGATATTGGAACCCTTAGAAGATACAGTAATCAATATAAGATGGAACTGTAAAATTCCTAGAAGCAAACAGGTGAAGGCTTTTGATATTGCTCTTAGCATTGATTTCTTGCATGTGATACTAAAAACCCCAGTGAATAAAATAATAAAGAGACATAGGGGACTGTATAAATGAAAAGTTTTTCATTTCTAGAGAGAGGAAGGAAGGAAAGAGAGAAGGAAGAGGAAGAAAATCAAGAGATTGGAAAAGAAACCTGCAGAATGGGTGCAGATAATTTGGACACCATATATCTAATAAGGACTTAACTCCAAAACTATATAAGGAATTGCTATAATTTAATGGCAATAAATAAGCATATAAACTGGTTAAAAATGGACAAATGATTTAATTACTCATTTCTCCAAAGAGATTTGTTAAGTTTTATATAAGACCTTTTTACTCTCTCTTTTAAAAATGTTTTTTTTCTTTTTGCTTATATAACTGAAAAAGATTTATTTGTATATATTAACTTTGCAATTGTTTGACTTCATAAATTAATGATTTTAAAATAGTCCAGGAGCCAAGAGAGTGAATGAGATATGCTCAAAGCATGTGAAATAATTATGTGATTTGCCATGTAGTGCAGATGTATTTCTTATAGTAAAAATTGGATTGAAAGTGACCTTCATAATATCAGTGTTTTACCTTTTTGGTTCATGTGGTCCTTTCAAGAATCTAATTACAATAATAAATTCTCATGCATGGGTGGTCAACAATTCATATATAAAATTTCATCTCAAACGTCTTGAGTTTTTGATGAATCATTTTTAGTATTTCGATTCCTGCTATAAGTAAAATGATTTATTTAAGTCCTTAGAACACAAACAAATAACCTTTAGGTACCTGAAGTTAGCAAAGTTGGATTTTATGGAGACATTTTTTGCAAATTGGATTTTTAGTCAAGCTGACTGTAGGTGAAACGTTCTGTTTCCATAATAGTAGTAGATACCTAGATGGCCCCATACTGCCCCACATTACCTTCCCTTATTATTACAGCTTGTTTATTCCAAGTTATCATAATCAAAGCTGACACTTCTTTTGGTTAGAAATATAGAATGCCTTATTTCAGTACGAATTTATCAACAAGAAAAGTTCAATCTATCTCATTCTTAACTTTTAGAAAAATGAATTAAAATTTTTGTTTCTGTGTTTTATTATGTGCTTAGGAAAATACTTCTTTTCTAGGCATCTGTAGCCACTTCACTACTGAGGTACGATATGCAAATTAGAGGGGGAGAGGTTTATTTTAGCTGACTGTTTGTAGGGGTTTCAGTTCTTAGTCGGCTGGCTCCAAGGCAGAATTTCATGGCACAGCAGTACGGTGGAGGAAAACAGCTCATGGCGTGTGGCCGGGAGCAGAGAGAGTCGAGGGAGGCGCCTGAAGGGAGACTGACCTTTTTCAGCCGTACCCACAGTGATTGACCTCTTCTGACCAGACCCCGCTGCCTAATGACAAGTCAGATATGAGCCCCCATCATCCAGTCACCCACCCAGAGACATCTTTGAACACATGAGGCTTTGGGGGACTATCCAGATATAAACCTTAACGATACTTCATATGACACGTCATAACATATTACTCTTTTCTTTTATCATTTAATGTTTTACTTATAGGATTACTGATGTTTGTTCTAACCTGGGGGACATAAAATATCAAAAAAAAAGGAAGACTTATAGGCCTTTAGGATGAAAAGTTGACTTCGTTTGTTCATCCACTGACTGTAATTACTAAATGTTTTCTATGTGTCAGATACTCTTTATAGTGTCCCATTTAATGCTCAAAGTATCTTTATGAAGTAAATACTGTTTTTTTTTTTTTTTTTTTTTTTTTTTTTTTTTTTTTTTTTTTTTTGTATACATCTGTGAAGTGAAAATGAACAGAAGGTGCCAGGTTTGAGTTAGGGCTGGTCCTTGCCTTAATAGAGCTCATACTTTTTTAAAGAACAATTTAAAAAAATAGTAAAGTTTACATAAATTGAGTGGCATGAGAGAGCAAATGCAGAATATGATGTTCCCAGCTAAAATAGATTTCAATTCTAGTTTATAGCAGTCAGAAGACAGGGCTTTCTAATAAGTAACTTTTTTAGCAGGAGAAAGAGGGATGATATATAGGTTCTAATCAAGACTAAAGATTTTGGCTTCATTTCTAAGCAGCCCAATGTAATTAGAGTGTAGTATGAAAGGATACTATACCTGGTAAGAATAAAAACATAATGAAAAACCCCCATACACCTGAGATAGGCTGCGTTGGAGGCTGTTGCCCTTGTTACAACCCGTATGTGTTATTAGGGATGGAGAGAAATGGACGTATTCTAAAAGTATTTAGAAGGCATAATCAACGAGACCAGAGAACTGGCTAATGTAGGGAAAATAAACCAGAGGAGCTGAGAATTTGTCATCTGATAGTATCATCCTTGGGGAAAAGGAAGAATTATCAGCAGCATGGTGAGTTCAGGTTGGGGTAAGAAGGTCAAATGACAACCTAGAGGATGGTATCAGATGAGCCAAAAACGAATTCTTAGAGAGCCAGCCCCTTACAAGTCAAATGCTGCCAGGGGTCAAATAAAATAAGAATAATGAATTGTACCAGCACACATTTCAATAAGCAAAACTTCTGTCTCAGAATCAGGTACGTAGTAACTTTTTTCTACTTATTTTGAAAACTCCACAGTAAAGATTAGAGTGCAGGATTTGTGATTCTAAGGCTCATACTTTCCCACTTACAAAAAATTAACTAGCACTCTCCCATTAAAAGAGCTTTAGGTTTAAAAAAATTGGAAAATAAAAACATTAAAAGATCCATATTTATGGGCTGGGGATTTAGCTCAGTGATTAGAGTGCTTGCCTTGCAAGCACAAGGGCCTGAGTTCGATCCCCGGCACCACAAAAAAAAAAAAAATCCATATTTATCACCTCCTATGTGCATCTTGCGTCCTCATTTTCAATATCTTCTGTTAGTGTAGTATCTCAGCTAGAATTTAGCAGACTGTATTTATGTATTACTTACCTAAGGTTGACAGTTTAGAGTATGCTCCTGTGTTATTCCTTGTAGAAGTTTTGACAAGCGCTCAGTGACATGTACCTACTAGTACAGTGTTGTACAGAGTTGTTTTATTGTCTAAACTATACCCTCTACTCCACTCGTATATTCCTCCTCTCCATTCTGTTTTTCTCCCCAAGCTCCTGGAAATCTCTGATCTTCTTTCTATCTCTATAGTTTTATGTTATATAGTTGGAGTCATGTAGTGTGTAGGCTTTTCATATTGGCATTTTTTGCACTAGACGTCCTACAAGTCGTTTCCTGGATTGTGGCTCATTTCTTGTCCTTGCCTTCTACTTCACTGTATAACACAATTTGTTCATCTGTTTGCTTTTTGCAGGATATTGTAGTTACTTTCAAGTTTTTACGATTTTAATTATACTTTCCATAGGTACTTGCATGTAGATTTTTGTGTGGACAGATGTTGCTGGGCCAAAATACCTGGAACCCACAATTTAAGGAAGGAGACGTTTATTTTGGCTCACACTTTGTAGGAGTTTCGTTCCATAGCTGGCTGGATCCAAGGCAGAGCATCATGGCAGCAGGAAGCAGAGAAGGGTCAAAGAAGATTGGAGGGAGAGAGTCTTCCTGGCCGCACCTGCAGCGACCTGTTTCCTCTGAGCTGGCATCACCTGCCAGCATCACATGCAGCTGTGCCCCCATGATCCAGTCACTTCAAAAGTACATGAGGCTTTGGGAGGACATCTAGATATGAACCATAGCGGCGGAAATTTTCAAATAATTTTGGTAATTGTTAAGGAAGTTAATTACTGGGTCATATGATAAGGGTATGTTTAATTTACAGGAAATGTCTGAATGGTCTTCCAAAATCACTGTACCCAGTAACAGTGAATAAAACTTTCTGTTGCTCTAAGGTCTCACCCGTGTCTGCTCTTTTTAATGGCTTGTCTTTGGGCATTTTAATAAGCACATAGTAGAATCTCCGTCTTAATTTATAATTTCGTAATGATAATGATATTGTCAATCTTCTGTATGCATGTTTGTGACCTGTGTAATCTTTTTGATGAAATTTCTACAAAGGTTTTGGTCAATTTTTAAATTGAATTGTTTGATTTCTTACTATCATTTGGGTTATTATTAGTATCTTTTTACCTTCTCTGGAACTTTAAAATACATTTTGTCTCAATTCCTTATAGTTGTATGTTAGTTTTTTGGTCTCTGTGATAATATTTGTGTTTTCATACGTTTAATCTATTAGTATTTAATGCCATTAATACTATTGTTAGATTCAAGTCTACCTAAATTGTTTTGTTTGTTCCCTCTGTTGTTTATTCTTCTGTTTCCCCTTTTATAATTCTTTTTATTTAATGTTTTAAGACATTCAGTTTTATATACCTGTTAGTTTTTAGGTATGTACTTTGAATTTTTTTAGGGGGGTGACTTCTCTAGGAACTGTAGTACAACTCCTTTTCTTTTCATATCATTATTCTGCTTGTTACAATTAGAAACTTCACATTTATTCCTTTTCTGCTTTCCTTTGTGTTATAGTTGTTAGGTTATAATAATATTTTTACACATTAGAACCTTCACAAAACACTACTACAAATTCTTCTTTATACATATTTATGTATTTTAGAGTCACTCATACATTAATCACTTCTGATACTCTGATGTTTCAAGTTCTAATTTTCTGTCTGGTATCATTTCTTTTAAGCCTAAAGTATTTTGTTTAACTTCTCTTATAGTATGATGCTAATGGCAGCTTGTTTTGTTGGATTTATTTACTTTAAAAAATCATTTATTTCACCTTCCTCTTTCCAAAATTTCTCACTAGATGTAAAATTCTGGTCTCAAAAGGTTTTTGTTGTGTTTTACCTTTATTCTGGACTTCATGGTATCTTACCTTGGTTGCCTTAGTTTGCATTGCTTCTCCCCTCTCCTCTCTCCTCTTCTCTCCTCCCTGCCTGCCCGCCTTTCTTTCTTTCTTTCGTTCTTTTTTTCATTCTTTCTCTTGCCTTAGGCAAGTTACTTTTATTTTTAAGTTCTTTTATTAGCCTATGCATGCAGTGCCGAACAGTGGTGTTTGTTTGGGGGAACTGGTGCATGTCTGTAGCATACCATGATCATTTGCTAACCCTTGACCCTCTTCTCCCTTCCTCCCCCTCTGCGTGCTTTGATGGTTTGCACTGAGAGTCCTGGCCATGTCCTTCTTTCTCTGGGTGCTGTCAGAATGGTTTGCAGTTTCCTGAGCCCCACTTTCATAAACTTGGAATGTTTCCAGCTATTATTTCTTCAAATTGTTTTTTTTTTTTTCTCTCTCTCTCTCTTTTATTTTTTTTTTTCTTCTTGGGAATTGAGTTTTGTATCTAAAACCTTTTTATATTGTTTTACAACTGCCTGGAGTTTGAACTTTGCTCTTTTTTAAATTTCTTTTTCTCTTTTATTTCTAATGGATAAATTTGATGGATTTATGAGTAAGCTCGGGCTCACTGACTGCCTTCTGTCAATTCCATTCTTCTTCAAAGCCCATCCAGTAGATATTCTTCACAAACGTTAGGTTCCTGTATTTAATTTTTAAAATACTTTTTCTATTGCTGAAATTTTCTGTTTTTATTTTTGCTGCACATGTGCCGCTACCTCAGATCATAACTCTAGTACTAGCTTCTAGTCCTGTTCTGTTAAAGTCTAACACCAGATCACCTAGAGGCTTAAGTTTGTCGGTTATCATTTTGTTTGTTTTCCATGAAAACAGGTCACATTTTCCTGGCATGTCATATGCTGAGGGAGCTTGGCGTTGTATTTTGGGTATTGTGTTGTATTGTGGAGACTTCAGTCCTTTTGTATTGCTCTAAAGAGTGTTTATGTTCTTGTTTTAATTTTGTTGAACTCAGAGGGCAAACTTTATCGCTCTTGAAGTTGACAGTTCAAATATCAGTTCCGATCACGCTTACTCTGCTCCCTGTATGTGTGGTTCATGGTTAGTCAAAGATACTTAAATTTATCCCCATAATTTATCATTTCTCTTCTTTGCCTCTCAACTTTTCTGACTTTGCTGTATTTGCGATTGCTCCAGGCTTCATTCTGTGTTTTTTGGCTTATTTGTATGGAACTTTTTGTGGCCGTATTGTTGTGCTAAACATAGCTGCCCTCAGGTCAGAACAGCAGAATGGAATTATGCCACTCCATTTGCTTCCTCAAAGTTTTAATTCCCCTGCAAAATCAGCCTACTTGTGTTCATTTTTTTAAAGCCTTTGCGTGGTTGTTTCATAGATTTTTATGCAGAGCTTAAAATTATCTGCCAGAGGGACAGTTTTTGCTCTTTTGTATTGGTAGTTCTCTTAACATCCTGTGTTCCCTCTTCCGTTATAGTTACTTCTGTTGCTGATGTCAGCAGGCAAATCTCATTTTAAAATCTTCTTGCTAAGAAATGCATCTTTGTTCTTTACCGTTTTTTTTTTTTAATTGGGGTGCTGGGGATCGAACTCAGGGCCTTGTGCTTGCAAGGCGAGCACTCTAGCCACTGAGCTAAATCCTCAGCTCTTTACCTCTTATTTTTAATAATTTTATTTTCTCACTAAGGAAAAGTATGTTTATTTAATATTCACTAACTGCTAACCTTTTTTGAGAGCCTTGTATGTACTGTCTGCTATACCAGAGCAATCTTGTGAGTAGAAAGTCTCTGCTTTACCAATGAAGAGCTCAGACTTGTCCAAGTTCAGTTAGATACTGAGAGACAAAGTAGAGCAGTAATTCTAAAATTGCCCATTATCTTCAACATAAACCAAAACAAAATGAAATGAAATAAAATATTTGTAACAGATATGCTGGTTTACTTTTACTTTTCCCTTTCCATTGAATTTTGTACTTCTGGTGAAAAAAATAGCAAAGAGCCATTAAACTCTCTCGGATATTCTTAGCACAGATTTAAAAGCATGTTGCATGAGTTAACAGATAGACATTTGAGGAATGGTAGTAGTGGTATTGGTGTCATCGTGCTTTGCCTGCCTGCCTGTGGGCTCTTGTTGTCTACTGAAGCTGACCTGCTCAATGATTCGCCAACTTTCATGTAATTTGAAGTCACTATCTTAGTCTGGGCTGCTGTAACAAAACACAATAGAGTGGGTGGCTTATAAATGAAAAGTTTATTTCTCACAGTTCTTCAGACTGTGAAGTTCAAAGTCAGTGTGTTAGCAGACTCAGTGTGTGGAGAAGACCAACAGCATAGTTCACAGAAGCATCTTCTCTCTCCTCTCAGTGTCCTCACGTGTCTGGGGTGCTCAGAGGATCTCTAGGATCTCTGTAAGAAGATCACTAATCCTATCAGTGTGGAGACCTCACAACCCAGTCACTACATCACAAAGCCCACATCCAAATACCATCACAGTAGGAGTTATTTTTACTTAAATTAAAGTGAACATCTGTGTAGTGCTATATGCTACTACATTGACAGTGCTACCCTAGAACAACTGTGTGCTTCCTTTAAAAAAAAAAAAAGTCTTTTATTTTGATCCCCAGTACTGTAATGTGTGACCTTGTTTCTCTCATAATTCGCTTCGGTTTCTTCAATTCATTAATAGTTGTTTACAAGGTGACCATTTTGTGTATGATTTCATATTAAGCACGAATTGGATTCTCATTTTCTGCTTACTGTCATAATTTTTTCAATATGTTTTACTATATCTGAGCACTTCTTTCTCTGCATCCTCATCTCACATATAAGCACAAAGTCCTTTTAACCATTCTGTTATGTTACAAAAGGAGGGTAAGGTGTTGACTACATGTGTGGTCATTGTATTAGTTTTTATTTGACCGATCTTTCTAAAGAGTTTCATATGAGTTTGTATTTTTCTTCCTTCCTGGAGACTGCTATTATGAGTAGTCCTATAGTAGTTGTCCTCCAATGCTGTAGGCTATTGACTCACTGAAATTTTCTGGACAAATAACTTTTAATTTTCTCCGCTTATTCCTTTCTTAATCTCTGTTAAATAGAAGTGATCATATTAGGTATTGTTACCTCCTGTATTGAAATAATGTTCTGAAAAACAGGTCCTTGTAATGAATTATTTTGTGTGTTAACACTTAACTCTAGATGTGACCATTTAACAAACTGTTTGCTTGATTATTTTTACTCTGTAGACTGAAAACTTGTCATTTTCTCAAGGTATTTAATTTTTTTTCTTTTTCATTTCAGGATCATCAAACTATTTTGAGAGCATGGGCTGTAAAAGATTTTGCTCCTAATTGCCCTTTGTATGTCCAGATACTAAAGCCTGAAAATAAATTCCACATCAAATTTGCTGGTAAGGTTTTTTGAAAAAGATCCTTTGAATCCCCTCAAACTCACCTTGTAATTTATCAAATATGTCTTTGACATTGGAAGGTTTTCCTTCTAATCACCTGTGGTACATGTAAAGTAAGTTCCTCACCTTAGGATGTGGACAGATAATATTTTGAAGTGAATCTGTAGTTTTTTATGTGATTTTAGTAGCTGCACTTACTGGGTTCCTTTGTAAGCATAAATAAATAAGTTAAGAGTGAAACACTTTTTCATAATAGAAAAACAGGCTTCAAGTACTCTATTCATTTATTGTTCAATTTACACATAGAGTATACTTTAGACTAAAACATATACACACTTACCATGCAGTAGAATAATATGTTAAAATGTTTTTAGGTATAATTAAATAGATTTAATTTGGGGTATAGAGTTTGAAAAGAATTCAAGAAAAAGATACATGTGAGCTTTTGGTGGAGGGCAGGCTTTTAAAGAAATTGATCACATGAGATATTGTTTTGAAATGATAGGAAACTAAACCACAACAACAAAAAAGGTACTTAATTTTTTTTTTTCTTAAATGCTTTGCTTGGAAATATAAGCTAATTTTTATCCAGGCAGTAATTTATTCACATGGTATTTTCCCCCAAACATAATGACATGATACATACTTTATATCACATTTCACATTAATAGTTTAACGCTTTAAAATTTATTAATTTTGATAATATATCAAAATATATTTCCTTCAAAAGATGTGCTCAGATTTCTTAAAAATACCTATCGGTGTATAGTATTTGTATAGTATTTAAATACAAAATTCTAACCTATGAGAATTTTTAAATTGTAATAAGAAAACCATGAGTTTGTTAGTATTCAATTTTCTGGGGGGGTTGGGGATTTAGCTCAGTGGTAGAGTGCTCATCTAGCAAACACAAGGCCCTGAGTTCAATCCCCAGCAACCCCCAGAAAAAGAAAAAGAAAAAAAATTTTTTTCTGTGACTTATATATTCTAGCTTTACCACAAATGACATAATCAGTGCTTTTAAAAAATGTAGAATGGACATTGATTGTAATGGCTCTCTACCTTGTCTGCGTATTATTGTGTCTTTGAAATCTTTTAAAAAATATTTATTACAGAGATTCTGATATAAATGGTCTGTGATGATTCCATACAGGTGTCTTAAGCCTATTTCCTAAACTAAAATTTAAAATTAGACGTACTTTTGCAGTTGACTGTGAATTAAATGGAAAAAATGTAAAGTCTTCATCTACTATATGTTACATCTATAATTAGCATCGAATAAACTTCAGTAGTTTATCTATAAGGCCTTTGTAAGTAAACTGCCTTACTTTTATTTTTAGTTAGCAGAGGGAATATTTTTGAAAAAAAATTTCATCGTCCATGATAATGACTTGTTCTGACAAACTTTTTCGAGTAGCAGTAATGATACAAGCTCTGGAAAAAAGTCCTGAAAGCAGGATTTTAAATTTTGATGCTGCTACTTAAAACTTGGATAAATGATTAGTATCATGAGGCCCATTTTCCTCTTGTTGGAAGGCAGTAATACATTTCCCTTCCACTGGTAAAGGTGAGCAACAAAGATGAAATAAGAGCATACAAAGCATCCAAAGTGTGCAGTAGGTAGGTACTGGATCAAGGTCATAAAGCAATGTATACTTTGGGAAGACAATTTGTAATTTTGAACATGTTATAATAAAATTCAGAACAGGCTTCATTTCTTCTTCCCTTTTTTAGGAAACCATTGATCTATACCCCACAGATACATCATACTTGCAGAAATAGGCCACATTTAGAAACAAAAAGTAGCAGCCTGTTTTTTATTCCTTCCAATGTTAATCATGGTATTGATAAACCTATCAAAATGAATGATTTATTTAAAATTCTATAATTTATCACAATATTTCCCATTTTAACACCATTTGAAATTTCTTTTAGTACTGTCTTGCATTCCTCAATAGCTTAGATTTCAACTTTTCACAGGAGCTCATTTTATATTATGAAAAGATGAAAGCACCCTCGTTTCACTAAAATGTTATTTTAAGATGACTGAGTGATGTACAAGGCTTTCAACCCCATATGATATATTTTACATCTCAGCATGAAGTTAAAATATTATAGACTTTATCTTTCAAAAGGCACTGGGTAAAGCTGTCAACTCGGTTTGTGTCTCAGATTAATAAAGTAACGCTCCTTGAGGAAGTGTGCGTCCTTCTTGCGTGTCTCTTTATGATGTGACTTTGCAAGTTTTTTTATGAAAAAGCAAGATTGATTCCATCCCTTGAATGTGGCCTTGCCTGTCATTGGTTTGACTAACAGAATGTAACAGAGAATATCAGGAGCTCAGCGTTACATGGCCAGCCAGCTTCCGCTTTCCCCTTGTTTGGAACACCATCCATGGAGTACGTGTGCCAAAGCTCTGTTTAGCTTGTCCAGGGATGAAAACTTACATGGACAGTGAGACTTGTGCACCCAGACATGTCCAGCTCATAGTTTATTGGCCATCTCAAAGAATACTGTGAACTCCCCAAATTTTGAGAAATAAAATATTGGTCCTTTATTTTAAGTCACTAAGTATTGTAGCAAAGGAAAGCAAGTGACATTCATTTTTTTCTAATGTATTTTTTATTGGTACATATTTGCAGCACATAACAGTACATTCTCTGTGGGAAGTTGGTACATGTTTATAACACATGTTAATTCATATTTTAATCTCTTTTCTCTCCCTTCTCCCTTCATATCTTAGCCCTCTTCCCTTTTGCAAAAGATCTGTATCCTTAATTCTGCTTATCTTTTACTTTTTCTCTTTATTTATCTTCTGAGTTTCTCATATAAAAGAAATCATATGATATTTAATCTTGTGTGTCTGACTTATTTTACCTAACATAATGGTCTTAAATACATCCATTTTTCTACAAATGACCGAAATTTATCATTCTTTATGGCAGACTGTTACTCCATTGTATATAAATACTGCATTTTCTTTATCCATTCATCTGTTGATGGACATGTAGGCTGCTTCAAAGATTTAGCTATTTTGAGTTGTGCTGCTGTAAGCATGGGGGATGTTCATATATTACTGTAATATGATGTCTTTAACTTTTTCAGGAAGATGCCTAAGAGGAGAAAACCTGGGTCAAATGGAATTTCTAGTTTTGGTTTTGCGGATTTCCATACTGATTTGCCTAGTTGTTGTACTAGTTTACAGTCTACCGACGACGTTGTAGAAGGGTATGCTCCCTGCCCCCCGCCCCCTGCCAGGCTTTCCAGCATTTGTTATTTGATTTCTTCATGACAGCCATTCTTTCTGGAGTAAGGTGTAGTCTTAGTGTTATTTAAATTTGCATTGTGTTAACGTTGAACTTTTTCATGGGTTTCTTGGCCATTCGCATTTCTTTTCTGAATTGTCTATTCATTTCATTTGCCCATTTTTAAAAATTGGGTCTTTTACTTTGTGGGGTCTAATATTTTGAGTTCTTTGTGTATTCTAGATTTTGATCTTCTGTCCAAGGATTGCTGGCAAATTTTTATTCCCACTCTTCACTCTAGTGGTTGTTTTTCTTTGCTGTGCGGAAACCTTTCAATTAGATATGCTCCCATTTGTTGATACTTGCTATTATTTCCCGTGCAATTTGGGTTCTCTATAGAAAGTCCTTGCCTACTTGCATGTCTTCGAGAGTTTTAATTATTCTATCTTCCATTAGAATATGTGTTTCTTTTCTATCATATAGATCTTTGATTTCTTTTGATTTTAGTTTAGTATATGGCGAGACATATGCTTCTACACTGCATGTGGAAAGCCAGTTTTCCCAGCATCATTTGTTAAAGCGGCTACCTTTCCTTCAGTAAATGTCTGTCCCCTTTGTCAAAGATCATGTAATTGTGGTCAAAGATCAGCAGAATGTTCCTGGAATTTTTTCTGTGTCCTCTATTCTGTGGATTAATCCCCTTGTCTGTCTTTCTTTTTTTTTTCCTAAAACACATCCATTTTTTTAACCACTGTAGCTTTGTAGTACAGTATTACTTGAAGTTTGAGATTGTGATGCCTCCTGCTTTGCTCTTGTTGCCCAAGATTGTAGACAGGCAGTAATAGTTGTGATAAAATAAATGTTTTCATTCTAAATCATATTCCATTGATAATATTATTAGGTTCTTGTATTAATTTTAATATAAATAATCACTATTTCAATCTCCATATGGTATAGAATAAGACTTATTTTCCCGTTTGTTCTGTATCTTACCTTAAATAGTGGAATTCTTGCCAGAAGTAAAATGTATGCACTTCTAAATGACCATGTTACTAAAAGATGTGTGGAAAGCAGAAACTTCAAAATTGAATTTAGAAAGTAAAACCAGTACAGCAATTTAGTAATTGTTACTTTATACAAACCTACCATTCATGTATTTTATGTATATCTTCTGAGTAAGTAACCATAGACAATCATTTATTTATTGAGTTGTTAAATTATTTTTTGAGTGAATTTTACTTGAATTACTATGCTATTAATAACAATTATTTAAGCCACACACTGAACCATTGCAGAGGGAAAAGTCCATATAAATGTGGTTTCAGCCAAAAACAAAACAAAACAAAAATACCCACCACCCCAAACCCCTCTTATTACTATCACCCAGAAAGGAATGTAAAAGTAATGAGCCTAGACAGAGGCTGGAAGAATAAATGTTCAGTAAAATAATAGTGATGGTATTACTGTAAAATACATGGAGACTCAAGTAACAAAACCATAATTTGCAGATAATTTGATTATTTTTATTATCACAAATTTTCAAAAAAGAAAAGAAAGTCAGATCTTGCTCATCGAAAAACAAAGTTTATTTCCAGCTACTTGCCTTTTTTGTAATGATTAAAGTAACAAATTCTTGAATGGGACATTCCTTTGTAAAATCTTTGTTCTTGTGTATTATTAACTGCTTGACTTCAGGGTTCTTCTTTTTTTAAACTTCTGTTTTATAATTTACATGAAAGGACGATAAGAAATTACCTCTTACATGATTATGATTTAAAAACAATACTCAGAAGAAAATCATTCACCAGCAAAAAATACCTTTCAAGTCAACTGTTACCACTAATATCTTGAGTGCATATTTCTCATCCTCATTACCAATTTTTATTACATTTATTTCCAAGGAAAGTTACTGAGGGTTGTGCAAAAGTTCTTGCAGATAATACTTTCTCTTTTACTACAGAGATTCCAAAATTATGTGGTTGTAAGCTTACTCATATTTTTCCATAGAAAAGAAAAAAGAAGAAACCTCTCTGACTCATTTCCTTACTCTGAAATAAACTTGAGCAAAACTCGTTAAGGGTAGTACTAGAAGTGACATTTAAAGACTAATTTAATTGGTTACCATAGTTGAAAAATTATATCAAATAATTAGCAAAACAAACCAAGTAATACATTTTAGAAAGCATGTATCATTACCAAGTTGAATTGTCGCAGAAATAGGTGATAGGACAATAATCCTGTCATCATTTTAATGGCCACAAAAAAATATCTGAGAAAGAATTCAGCATCCATTCACAATTTGTAAAGAAAACAATTACTGTTGAAAAGCTATGAACAAAGAACCCCTAACATAAGGCAAGTTATCTTAAAAAATAATCCAGAAATTTAAAAAGTGTATTTAGAAAGCAAAACCAGTACAGCAATTTAGTAACTGTTATTTTATTCAGTATATATACTATATAATATAGTGTATATACAATACAACTGTTATTTAGTAGTATATATATTATATAATGACCACATTTTGAAAGTATGTCTTTAAAGTTAGTTTCAAATATGAATGTCCCCTAAAATAATTTTTTGACTTTTGAGGGACATTTTATTTTATTTGTAAAATTTTATTCATTTTTTTCTTGGAATTCCTAATGATTTCTGTAAATCTTGAAAAATTAAGAGAGTAAACATCAGAAGGTAAGAAATAAATTTGCTATTGTCCACGTATTAGCAGGTTCTCTACAATTCTAAACAATTTTCTTTTCCTTATATCTACCTTTCGCTTAGAGGATTTCATCTCTTTTTATTATTTCCAAAGTTAAATCCTTCCTTTACTCTTTACTTGAGCTAACTATTGTATCTCCAATTGCATAGTTACCATCTCCTCTTGGGCTTCTAATAGCTGCTTTGAAATTACCCTATTTAAAAACATCTACTGTTTTTCCCCAGCCTAAAACCTGTTTCTTACCCATTCTTTGTAGCAAAATCTTAGACCATTCTTCTATCTACTGCATGCCTGTAGGTTACACTGAATATTTCACCTTTTTTGGAGACAATCCTAGTCCATGTAGTGATTAGCTCTCACTCAGCTATTCCAAAATACTTCATTTTCACCTTTTCCTGGATATTCATAAATTGACTTGTACACTTACTACTGCTCTTCATACTCCCTAGCACCTAAGCAGCAGTGATTTTTATTTTGTTTTACAGTAGGATCTACATCTTCTACCACCAATGTTACTACTTTGCTTTAGTGTATGGATACTAACATTCTTTTACACTATCATCATTTCTAAAAGATTCTTTATTGTAGATATTTTTGTCAATATTCTTAGTTCAAAAGACAAATGGTAATGTTGCTTTGGTTATATTACATTTCTTGAAGTGAGAAACATTTTTACCACTGCAGTATATCCTGAGAGGTGGCATTTGGTCCTGAAACACATGGCAGAGGTAATGGCAGTTGTCACCAAGCTGTGGCTAATATAAAATGTAGTTGTATAACATCTTATATTCTCTGTCAGACTCTGGGGGATCAATAATCCTCGTAAAGCCTCTCCAAGTTCAAATATATGATGTAAATACAAAAAAGTTTTGTCGAGCACTTCATAAATTGTTTCCACTTTGTTACAATTCCATGATAAAAAGGCCAAAGTTATGATAGTTCATTTTCAGACATATTTCTGTAGCTCGAAATTCAGTCAGGTTGAAATCAAGCCCATATTTCTTCCTACACTTTCTATTTCAAAAATTATTAAATGCGCTCAAACACATACACACAGCAGACACCATAATAAGGGAATAAAAGTGTATATTTTACTGGGAAGAGAAGAAGCTCGGAAGACCTTGAATAAACGTTAAGAATAAGCTGTGCTCTCCAATTAAGAAATTTTACCTTAAAAAATTTGCTATGTTTCTGCTAGTAAGAGGAAATTACCCATAAAGTCAGTAGGAGGTGATTTATAGTGTTATATGAGTAAACTAGTAGCTAATTTTAGGCTAACTAATCCTCTACTACCGTCTCCTAGGTAAAAAAAAAAAGTCCTCTGTGAACATTGACTATTTCGTTCTTTATTATTCTCATCTAATTTTCTTCCAACTGTTCGGGCCTCTGATATTTTCCCACTTCATTGTGACAAATATAAGAAGGTATAAACATTGGTTGGTAAATTTTCAACCACAAGTAGGAGTAAAGAACATAAAGATCTATTAATGAATGAAATCATGAATTGTCTATGGGTTTTATTTCCATGTTTTGATTATGAGATTTTTTTACATAACAAAATTTTATTATTGTGTACAAATGAAAGGAAGAATCATATTTCAGTAATAAAGTGTTCACAGAATAAAATAGTTTCTATTGCACAATCAAACCATGTCTAAATGAATAAATCATTATGCTAGAAATTTAAAGGTAGTTCTTTCAGTAATTAAACAAAATTAATTACAATAAGTTAAATGTTTAGCAAAAATAAACATTTTAGCAATGTTATTGATAATGCTGTAAAACATATATTTTTGTTATGTAGATTTTATGACTATCATTATGAAAACACTAATTTGAAATACAGAGACACACACACACATATATTATGGAGAAATGGTTTGATCAAAAATTGATGGGTTAGTCTCAGCTTAGTCACCATTTATATTTTTTTAATGAAATACTAGAGATTTTGAAGGCTCACTTTTTCTTACCCAAAAGGAAAATGTGAGAATATTTCCAACCAATCTAAATATTGGAAATTATCTTAGCTGTTTCTAAATAACATATGGATGTGTAGGCTTAACTTTCACCAAACGGTGTAGTGTAAGTTTTTCATGCCGAAAGATTGCTTTATTTCCCATACACCACCCACAAAACATCATCATAAATTTCATTCCTACAACTTCCTTAAGAATATAATGGTTTAAATGTCTGTATTTTCAAAATACAAAGCATCAAATTTTTTAAAAAATCGCAATTTTTGATGGAAATCTTTTTTCTTGGATTTTTGCATTACTGTGTGGACCATCAGAAGCTACTCAACGTAAGATTGTGATCAGTCCCCACACACCTGGAGAGTCTTTACATTCTTTTTGCCTTTCCTTGGTATATTTTTGAAAAAAAAATTAACACAAACAGACTTACAATTTTGAAACAATGAAAAAAATGTGTTCCTTCCACCTACATTCAACAGTTGTTAACATTTTGCCACATTTGCTTAATCTCTCTCTCTTTCTCTACACATGTTTTTCCTTCAGCATGTTCTTTCAAGAGTAAGGAAATTCTGCAGTATGTCCACACTCTCTCCTAAGTGGGCTGCTTCCTAAGCGGGTTAATTCTGATCATCTATTTCATATTGGAATATCATCAGTTGTTCCCAAAATGTACCCTCATTTTAAAAATTCAGTATTCACACAAAGTTTTATTTTAATTAGCTTGTCATTTCATTTCTGTTTTAATTAACATAAGTTTAGATTTACAAAAGACTAGTGTAGACAGCACAGAGTGTTTTCATGTGCCCTTTGTGTCCCTGTACTTCGCAGATGTTAATGTCTTACATAAGCGTGGTTGGTTCTATCAAAGTAAGAAACTAATGTTAGCATAGATTATTATTTTTCTTTTTTTTATGGTGCCAGCGATCGAACTCAGGCCCTTGTGCTTACAAGGCAAGCACTCTAATCACTGAGCTAAATCCCCAGCCCCCATAGATTATTTTTTACACAAAATATTCTCTGGATTTCATTATTCCTAACAAAATTGGTTTAAGTAACTCTTTTTTGTGGTTGTTGTTGTAACATTTATAATTTTAATGTGAAGCCCAGTTGTACAGCCTGACTGTGTGCTTTGGTTAGTCTCTTTGACGTGTGGTTGAGTTGACTCTGAACATCAGGCATTTCAAGCCTTCTTGTGGGCCACATATAATTTAATTAACTCAAAGCATCTTTATGCTCTTCTCCATTATTTCTTACAATTCCACGGTACCGAAAAGCACAGAGGGTTCATCCTACAGTATGTCAAAGATGGCAGTCTGTTCTATCCTGTACCAGACCTGTGACTCAGCCTGTAAAGTCCATCTTTGATATAAATAGTTTGAGGAAGACCGGATATGTCTCCTCTTGCTCTTACTTACTCAAAACTTGGGAGCACGTGTTGCTCTGGGTCCTGGTGATACAACGGTGAATGAGAAAGTCTGGTCCTGTGGCAACTTCTCTCGTTTTCTTTACTCACACCTTTTAAAAATGACTGAGGCAGCTCACGTTTACATGCTGCGCAGGCCAACAGATCCAGCTATTCCTTCTATGGAGAGCTTGTTTCAACCTTCTAATTTTTTTTTTCCTGTCATCATTATCCTCCACATACAGCAAACTACACAATTCCAATTAGGTTCTAGCTTGACTAGATCGTGTTTGATGATGTCAGTCAGTCTGCTGCACTTACAATAGATAGGTTTTGTAGAATTTTCTCATCATGAAATAATTGCATTAGTTTGAGAATTTCTCTTAAAATGCAAATTGTAGCCCCAAGAAAACAACTTCTTGATAACAGGATGACCAGTAACTAAAGATGCCAATTATTACAATGGGTTCAATATTTATCATTGCCTTAAATCTTTCTTTATGCACATTTTATAGGGTATGTACTCATATAAGTAAGTAGATGTATGTGTATGTGTGATTATGAATTAGGTTTTACTAAGGTATTAGAGTTTTGTTGGCGAATTAATGAGAGACTCATAAAAGTTTCAGATGAAAGCATACAGTTTTAACTAGATAATAAAGTAATTCTGGGAAAATATCGAGTGCAGTGGAGAGGGCAAGAAGATCTTCAAAGGAGTGACTATTTACAAAGCTATTATAGTTGTTCCGGTGAGAGATACTGAAAAATTGAGCCCGAGTGGTGATAATAGAAATGGAGAGTGAGAACAGATTCATGAAACATTTTGTGTGTATCCTGTAGATATCATTTGACTATGGGGACAAAAGAAAAGTATGAAATTGTTTTGGTTTATCTGTTTAACATTCATCTTTTTGTATCCTCTTAATAAGAATTTCGTTTCAGAGCTAATTGGTTTGTAGTTGCTCACATACTGTTTTACCCTACCATATGAATTTCTTATGTGTATTCTCTCCACTGACAGCACCATTCTTGACTCACAATATTTTATTGTTATACCACAGAGAGTATAGGATATAAAAACTGAAAAGATTCATGAAGCATGCTTAAAGGTAATACTTTAATAAAATAAAAATACACCAAAATATATGAAAAACTTTTACAAATATTCATTAATATTTGATCATATTGAAACACATAGGGAAGAATTGTAGAGTAGGGAGATGAGAATGCAGTAGAGCTCCAGAAATCAAAATATGTCTCTCTGTGATTTCTTCTGAGTCATAGGCTGTGGAAGCACAAAGAGAAAATCCGAAGGCCAGGCTAAAAAGAAGCAGGGAATCACAAGCAGAATAATCCTCAGAGGACAAACATAGTCGAGAAACCTTATACTCCGAACAGGCATAGCGGAGAAATGTTGCTGATTAGCCAGGGCATTTGAAATTTTAGAAGAGATATGGTTTGCTAGGAAGATTGAACTATTTCTAGAGTGAAAGTTATTCTAAATATGTAAGTATTAATTTTCTCTTGGTATATAACAAATGTACCACTATGCTTTTAGTTTAAAACAATATAAATGTATTATCTCTTAGGTTCTGTGTCTGGATCCTCTGGTGGGTGTCTCAGTAGTCTGTGGTGCAGACTACTGAGGGTCTATCATGGGTCTATAATCTCTACTGAAGATAGAATTCTTCTTCCAAGTTCACTATTTGTTAGGAACTTGTAGTTCCTTGTTGGTGTCAAACTAAGGGTCCTGTTTGAAGACGTTGCTCTCTGTTCTTTCTACGCCCTTTCTACAAGATGTTAGTCTCTTTAAAGGCAAGAAGATGTCAGTCTTGACCGTCTTCTTCCAAGAAGATGAGTCAGTCTTTCAAAGTCAAGACCCACCAAAGATAATTTCATTTCTATCAATTCAAAGCCAGCAGACTCACCTTTTTACACATTGCTTAACTTAATCGCAAGAGTATAATTCCATCATATTTTGTGCGCTGTCCACATTCAAGAACTTTATACAAGATGTGTACACTAGAATCCAAAAAAATCTCAGAGACCATCTTAAAATTCTCCCTAGGACTCCTTTTAAAAAGCTTTAAAAAAGAACAACAAAAAAACCAAACCAATATGCTTTAGCCGGATGTGATGGTACACGCACCTCCAGCTGCTTGGGAGGCTGTGGCGGAAGAAGAGTAAGTCCAAGACCAGTCTGGGCCATTTAATGAGACCTTGTCTCAGAATCAAACATAAAATGGTCTGAGAGAATGTAACTTAGTGATATAGCACGTCTGGGTTCAATCCCCAGTACCAAAACAAAACAAAAAAAACCCCAAAAGCCTTAAAAGTGTCAAACTAATCTTACAAAATGAAGCCCTACATTTTTTAAAGAAAGGAAACACAACCTAAACATTGTATAAAGTAACATTCAGATTGGTTAGTACTCAAATAAAAAATTACCAGATATGTCAATAAGCAGCAGATTGTAATTGACAGTGATTAAGGTAGAAATTGAATCTTTCCTATGTAAACTCACTTCCAAAAGAACAGAGTAGGAATAATTTTCTTCTGATTTATGAAAGTAGCCTTATCTGATTAGGCCACAGACATGAGAAAAAAAATATAGAATGATACTTCTTATGAACCAAGGTACAAAACTCTTCATCAAATCAAATTAATTGGTATATAGAAAGAATATGTTGTGGCCAAGTAAGATTTATCTCAGGTATAAGAAAGTCTGTACATTTAAAGGTCTGGTAAAATTCAGCATATTCGTATAGTGAGGGAAAAATGAACTGTGTAACCACATCAATAAGTGCAATAGGAACATTTTATTTTTTAACATGTCAGTATCCATTCTTCACAAAAAGTTGTGCACAGTAGAAAAAGAAGGAAACCAACATTGTATTTTCATTAATTATCTTTATATTTATAGGGTGGACTTAATATTGAGGAAAAAAAATCAAAGATGTCTACTCTTACTACTATTCATCTTTGGATGGCCCTGTGTGACAAGGCAGGAAAAACAGACCTGTTGGAAAGGAAACAGTAAATGTGCTTTTATTCATAGTTTAAATGAAAGACATTTTAAACAGACCTTAATCAACTGAAGGGCACACCAGTTTTATGGGTCGGAAAGCTCAATATTATTATTGTATTAATTCTACCAATATTAATTTATAGAATCACAAATACATTGACCTGTACATAAAATTTAAATAAAAAGATATTCATTATAGTGTTATTTATAACAAATTTCTTTTAGGCTGCAAATACCTCCTCGTGGTAATGAAATTTCAGTCATTTATTCATTTATTTAAAATTATTATTTATTTATTATTTTATTCACATTATTAAATGACTATGTAGCTGATAAGAGCACTTATCTCTCTTTCTGATTTATCTATCAGTAACTAAATACTACTAGACATTTTAGAGGGAGAAGGAAAGAAACTTTGACCGTTATGAGTAATTACTAAGATACATCAGTGCCAAAAAGTAGGACCTAAATGCCTAGGAGGGTTGCTCCTTTGCAAGTTTTTAGAGTAATAGTACTGCCAAAACAACTATAGTGGGTTATATGTGACAATTCTATATTTGGATTTGAGTTGTTGCTTGTCTGAGAGGATCAAGAAAATCATAGCATCTTTGGTAAAGTAATGGTACTGGCTCATATCAATACATATTTCCATTTATCTATTTTTGCCAGAAGAATATCTCAGCGAATTTTGAGGATAAAATATATTATTGTTGACTGTATAATAACTACAGCTTTGTAACATAGGTAGAAATAACTGTGCTTGTTAGCCTAATGTGATATTAGGCTTAGAAAAACTCACTTAAGACAAGGGACTCAAACTTGTATGACTTTAAATTCATTGTTCCTTCAAATCAAGTGCAGGGTAACAGCTTGTACAGTTTCCTGCTTAATACTACATTTTCGTAAGCATTAGGCTCTTGTTTTCATGCTTTATAGAATACTTGATTCAGAAGACTCATTTTGTGTTTTACTTGATGAGAATTCTCTGAGAGTGAAAAAGATATGTAGCAGAAGATATATCTAGACTTCATAATAATCCCGCATGATTCCAGTCTGATTTATACTCTTCAGAACTTACAATATCCAAATTCAATCTTCTATCAATTTAGCTTACTAAGTAATTGTAACTACCTAACCACTTTTTTTTCTCCTCGCCAAGAGCTGTAATACACTGCTCTTCAAATTACGGCCCCCCACCCAGTTTCATTTCAGATTCTTACCAGTCACTACATGGCAACGGTGATTGACAGTAGTAGCTACCTAGAATCTTTGATGGCAGTTTGACCTTGCGTAACCTCAGAGTACATAATCAGTGTATTGTCTCTTCGAAAAGCATAGTCTAATCTGGGTCATATCAACATCCTAAGTGAGTCACGTATGGCTGTATACCAGTCATATACAATAAAACTTCGTGAGTCTGCACTGGGTGGAAATTATAAAGAAAAGAAGCCTATCCTGCTCTGAAACAGCTTCAGAAACGTCAGCGTTACTCTCGCACGTCATCACTCTAGATTCTCTTTTTGTCTCTGTTCTTCTTTTCCTCTTCCTGACTAAGCCTGCTGGACAGAAAAGCCACAAGTGGGTCAGACCCATGTTACCATAAATGCCTGTTCAGGGGCGCCACATGGCCCTTAACGTTGTGGAATTTTTAAAAAAAAAATCGCTTTCTTACTCCTGCAGTTATTATTTCAAATTTTCTTATACTTCCCCACGGTATAGGGAGTCAATACAGGAAAATTAACTCAAGCTGCGCAACTGTGTTTCCCCATGTTCTTTGCTTTGCTTTTATCACTTCTTGTTCTTTTTCCTTTATAACTGAGGGATTCTTTTCATTTCCGTGCTGTACCTCATTGGATCATACTTTGTCAGCAACCTCGCAATATTTTTCTTTCTTTGTTCTTCAAATCTCTTTCTTTACTTCACAAATATTTAAATGTCCTAGTTCTACACATTTATTTTTGAGAAAATTACCTCTGTACAGTTTTTTGTCTTTATACTAATTTACTTTCTTCATTTTTTTTTTCCCCTGGTGCTGGGGATCAAACTCGGGTCCTTGTGCTTGCAAGGCAAGCACTTTAACCACTGAGCTAAATCCCCAGCTCTTCATTATTTTAAAATCTTATTTTAAGATTTAAAACCATCTTTAGTGGTGTTTTTCTTTATTCTTCCAAGGCAGGCAAATGCCCTGTAACATCCTCTTTTAGCATTTGCAATTATTTCCTTTTTAGCATTTAACACAACACAATATTTTTTTTGCCACTGAAAAAATCTCCCAGTAATCTCTGAAAACCTGTTTGAGTCAGTCACTAAAATGACTTCACTCTAACTACAATTTTGCTTTTTTGTGATCCAAAAGGAATAAAATTGATTGCAAGGGCAAACTTGCTTACATTCCTACAAAACTTTCCCATTACATAGGGAGCATTTGGGGGAACTTAGTGGGTGTCTTCTCTCCCTCATCAGTTTCAGTTAGTGGCTGCTGTTGCCATTTGTTCATCTGGTAGGAAGTACTAATTTAAAAGTGGTTTCAGAACAGGGAGAAACTTGAACTCTGTTACTTCTTTTAAGTGCTTGGTTAATCAACTTTAGAGTATATGGCTTTGCAAAATTATTTGCAGATGTTTAAAATAAATGATATATTTATGCAAGATATTTTACCTCTCTAAACATTTGATTACTTATCTGAAAGCTATGTAACACAACATACATCATAGAACTTTTTCTTGGGTTTAATATTCTGTGTGTATGTTTATGCATGTATACATACATGCATATATACATACATATGTATCAGGTATCATGAAACCTGAAATATTGTTTGATAGTATTATTATTACTAATAGAGTGCTTCACTGACTATATTTCACACTATTACAAGGTAGCAAGAAAAGAATACTTTTGATAAAACTCAAATCAGAGCTCTGAGGATAATAATGTTTCAAATAAATATTAAAACTGCTGTTTTACTAAGAAGTATACAAAATTAAAGCTGTTTTGCTCTAGGAGTCAGAAAATTTGACTCCCTCTTTGAACATTTAATCAGTATGGTACACTTGGAAACTGTACCATACTTGGAAACTGTACCATACTGTACCATACTTGGATTTTTAAGGTTTACTTAAGTCTATTCTTAGCCATTTAGTGCCTGAAAGCCTCACAGTCCTCAGACTGGCAACATTTCTGATATGTGTGCATGCTTGTGCATAAAGAAACATAAGCCAGCAAATCGGTTAGCTTATCGATTAAGGAATGGATCAAAATAAATCGCTTGATTGTTGAATGCTATCCACGCTCATGTTAGGAAAGAGCACATTTTGATGGGAATGAGCACACTTGCTTATAAACAGAATCTAATAAACACCGGGTATATGAGAGATTTAGTAAAATTTCTTCAGTCTATGTAACGAACTTCCCCCATAAAATAACAGTGGACAATATTCAGTTTTTTAAAGCAATCCTGATTCATGTTGCTGTTCATAAGAACTTTTCCAAAGGACGTTTTATTTCTGTAAATTAAAACCCAGGACTAGATCGGTCTGTTGCACGTGTCACTATTTACTGCTTTTCAGAGAACTGTAACCTAGCAACTGTGTGGAAGAAACTTCCAGCATTTTCAGTCATGCGAGAGCTCAGAAAATACTATGATGCAGACATATAAAATTATATTCTCACTTTTTAAAAGTAATTACCAATTGTAATAATTTTACAAGCTTTCAAAATGAAAAATGAGGAAAATAGCAATAAGAAAGGAAACTAAGAATTTACACACTCCTGCTCTGTTCAGTGTTACATCTTTCCAATCCTTTTTCCCATCCATTGAGCTTGTTACTGTTAACAGTTTGAGATTCATCCTTACTATGTGGTGAGCTTTATATTACTATACCAAATACCTGAGATAATCAATTTAAAAAGAGAAAAGGAGAAATTTTGTCATAATTTTAGAGGTCTCCATTCGTGTTTGTCTGTCAGCCCTTTTGCTTTGGGTGAAGCAGCACATCATGGTGGGAGTATATGGCAGAGAAAACTGCTCGCCTCCCGTGTAGGAAGCAAAGAATGAGAGAGAGTGGGAGAGGCTGGCTTCCCACAATTCCTTGCAATGAGATGCTTCCAGTGACCTAAAGTTCTCTCAGTGAGCCTTTAAGAAGTGAGTCTGTGACGCATTAATTGTTGAGACCTCTAAAGCAATGTAGTAAACTCCAGTTCAGCTTTTTGGAAAGTAACTCTTGTGTCTATTCATTTGCATGCCCCCTTGTTCAGTATTCTGTGTAGCTACTATGTTAAAATTGGAGTCGATTTTTCCAGTCCTTTTTTATGTGCCAAAATTGTGCTCAAAGTTCCTTTCTAAGCCCTTGCTTGAACTTCCCTTATTTATTGACCTTTGTTGCCCTGTCTGTATCTACTACTTGATTTGTAATGACATCTGCCTTAGCCTCATCTAAAACAAGTTTGGTTGGTAATGGAGCACGGCAGTTTGATCTGATCCTCGCTGTGGGTCTGGCTTTGTTGCTTTGGCTGAGAAGTCTCAAAAGGAAATCTTTGTTAAAGGCTCTGAGAGAGAGTGTCATCTGCTGCTATTTAGAGTAGCAGTGCACTTTGTTAGTTCTGTAAGCGTTCATATTTCAGGACTCAATTAGATTTCTGATTGCAAGCAAACTACGTCTTACTTAACAGAATTTTCTGCCTGCAAATTAATTTGATTCTTACCTTAGATTATCTCTCTATATATACCTGACTAAAATCAACGAGATGCTGTCAATATACATTAGTATTCATGTCTTTTCCAAACAGCTATTCCAGATAGGTCTCTGTAGACATGTGGTTTCTGCATATAGAGGGGAAAATGAATAGAAGAGGAAAATAACTGTTACTGTCATGAATTTATTCCTATGTTATGCACTTCTATAATTCCTAAAATTTTTATGACTTAGTCTTCTATTTTAAATTAGATAACTGTTTGATAAAAACTACCAGTTTATAAGTTGAAATGTTTCAAAAAAGAAAAGTAAGTATTTGTTAAGTCAGAAAAATTTCTCGGTCTACTGACTCACTGTCATTTTCCTCATTTATGCTTAGTCATTTGTTTGATGATACTGATTCATATCCGTGAAAACTATTCTTTCAAAATTTTAGACATGTGTTTCTATAATTTCCTTTTGTTTAGTATTCTTACCCACCATCCTATCTCGGCAGCCACTTCCGGGGTAATAATCTACTCTAGGCCAAATCAGTGACAGCCCTCTATTATTCCCAATTCTAATATCTTCCTCTTTTACCACCACCTGCTGGCTTTCTAATTTACATCCTGTAATACAGACGCATATCTACCTTTTGACCATACTGATCCCTGCAATTCATTGATCTTACCAAATATTACTTTCACTAATACTTCATGTGCTGTTGTTTCTTCTTAGGCTGTGAGTTCCGTGGCACATCAGGCACACCATTAAAACCTCTGCCTGTAATTCACGCTCAGCTGATGGACTTTACAGTGATAGACTTGTTTATCAGAAACCAGACTTAGTTGAATTTGGCAGGCTGTTTACTTAGATTTAACTTCCATAAATGTTAACGTGCCACCTTGAATTTCCAACCTCTTCACTAATCATTTCCATGTATTTCACTAAAAAACAAAACAAAAAAAAACCCCCACAAAAATAGAGCCATATGAAGAAAAACTTAACTTTCATAAACTTCCACTAACATATCTCACCAACCTGCATTTATACTCATACGTTCTGCTCTTCCTTCTGTTGGTACAGATGAACACATTTTTGCAGCAATATGACTGAGAATGTTCATGGGGATGATGGTACATTATGTGAGTAAGATTACCCAAACTTGACTCTATGAATGACATTTTGAAGAGTTTGACTATATCCTGGATGTTTTAGAATTTATGAAAAGTCAAGAATACATTCGCCGCCTGAAGCAGCAGTATCCAGTGGAAGTACTTATGATAAGGAAAATGTCTAATATTGTAGCCAGTAGTGAGAGTTGTTACTAAGCTTTTGAAATATGGCTGCTGTGATGGAGGAATTGGACTTTGCATTTGTATTTAATTTTAATTTATTGAATGGTCCAGTGTGGTTTATGGCTGTGTGTTGGGCAGCACAGTGTTAGTGGATCATGGGTGAAATGTGGGAGATGTGAGAGACAAAAATATCACTTAGGAAGCCATAAAAATTAGCTTAGGTGAAAGATGATCAGAGTTGGAATTACAGTTTTTTAGCAGTAATTCCCAGATCCAGTAAACTCTGAAAAATGAAGATACTTCTGTACTGTGGTTGATGGTAAAATATGAACTGACTTGAAATTTGGTGGCAGTGTCTGCCCTGAGCTCTATTGAAGGTATTTCATCTTTTTTTTTCAATTAAAAAAATACATCATCTAAAAAAATTAATGGTGTTCTAATGAACAGGCTGTTCCTTACACGTATTTTATAGTGTCTGGTAGATAAGCTTATTGTCATTCTACTGTCTGAATAATATTTTTATTGTGAAATCTGGTACCTGATCCTAGAAAATATGGATAAACATCAGAAATATGTAGTAAGAATGAAAATGAGTTGGAGAACTTTAATGGTTTAATCAGTAAACTCTGGCTGCCATGTGCCATTGGGAAATGAGGGGTAAAGTAACATAAAAAAAACTTAGTTTTTTGTTTTGTTTTTATGATGCTGGGTGTCACACCCAGGGCCTTGTGCATGCAAGAAAAGCCCTCTACCACGGAGCTTCACGTCCAATCCAGCTATTTTCAGGTTTTAAAATTCAGCTCAGAGCTTAGTGGTTAGTATTAGAACTGTCTCAGGAAAAAGGATGTATTTAGACCCGAGAGGAGAGATCTAGAGACGTAATCAATTCCGTTTGGCAGATTGAGTTACAGCTTTCTGTAGTGTATGCTAAAGAAGATTATTATCCAACTGAATATTCTGTCATTGCTTGTTCCCTGAGTTTGCTGTCCATAGAGATAAGCAGATTTTTTAAAGGGAAAGATGAAGAGAGTACTGATTTTACAAGAAACTTCATAATATTTATATATTTAACTCATTTACTAGACAGTGGTTTTCATTCTTTCTTATCCACTAATTCTTTTTGCTGTAAATACTTTGCAATATTTCCTTACTACTTTGGAATGAAATTCAGAGTAAATATAACTATCTATACAGTTATTAAAATAATTAATATCCACATTATAATATAAAATAAATATGAATAAAAGGGGTATAATTTATAAGAAGGAAGCACATTGTTCAATATGTAAACGCTGAAGAACGAATACCCAGGGTAATACAATGGAAGAGATGCTTGCACCAAGAACTGGGCCAGAAATCGGTGCTAATGCTGGTAGTAAGTAGTAATCAAGTATCTTAAATTTATGTTAATAAGTCACAAAATTCTAAGCAAAATATTTTTATTTCCAAAGCCGTTGTGTCCATAGACAATTATGTCTGTTACTCTAAAACAATGCAACACATACTTTATGTGCAAAGTCATCATTATTAATTGTAATACCTGCGACTTTAGCTTGAATGGTTGATGGATACTGCAGAATGCTTACCTGAGTAAGAAAGAGACATATACAAACACAGAAGTGGCTGCCTGAAATTTATATCTTTTTTCTTCCCAGTTCTCACATCTTATATTAAAATAATACCGATTAGTACAGTTTTTGAAAAACTAGCCAGTGAAACGCAATTCTTTAACCTCTATCCCTAACCAGTTCAGATGTACACATTCATTAAGAAAACGGGAAGTGAAGGGACCAGATAGCTTTCTTTTAACTATTGAAAGAAAATAAGACGGGATATTTTCAAAGTATTATATGTGAACCACATATTTTCACATTCTGCTACTGGAAGAAATATGGTTTGTAAGTTACAGTAAGGGAAAGTTAATAATTGAATATCATATTGCACGTATGCTAATTAGATCTTCCAAAATTTCCATTACAGTTTGAATTTTAAAAATTCTGTCTATGTTGTAGTAAGTGTACATAGTTTTCTCAGATCATATGTTCCAATTTTTGGCTTGAAATTTATGGGTCCCTTATGGGTTGCGGTCATATGAGTCTAAAGTAACAGCAGTCTGCCTTTGGCAGTTTGTTACCTTATTTTCACGGGTTGGGCGTAGACATTCAAAAATTATTTAGAGAGATAGTGAAATTGTGGTTTAAATACCCCGGGTTTATTTTGTGAATATTAAGTACACTTCTCCAATTTTAAAATTTGATTTAAAATCTGCTTGCCTTTCCTGAAAAGCATTAGGATGTATCATGGTTATATATTTTTTAAATTTTTCTTAATGCTCTTACAACATATCGAGGGAGGAGAGGAAGACAGATAATAGGATATCTTTGATATTTTTGAGGGTTACTCCTGAGATATAACTATAGTATGTAATTTTTCCATGATAAAAAGAAAAATAAAAACAAATAAAGCAATTAAAGGCAAAAAAAAAAATGATGAGGTCTTCCATACATGGAATTATAAAAACAAGACTAAGGTCATTATTGATAGAACCAGAAAATTTGCTATTTCCCAAGTAATCTTTTCTTGTATATGCCTGAATTATACAATGTTTGTGTTTATTTTACAGATCTGGCTCACTGACCTCTTCAATTTTCTGTTCCTTGCTTTAGCTAAAACTGCTGTTTTCTGCCTGAGAATATGTTGCCTTAGAATTGAAACGTACAGTACTTGATTTCAAATACAAGTTATATTTGCTTACTTGGGAAAGACGTTTGTGCTTTTAAAATAAGCAATACTTCATTCACTTTTCTAAATGCAACCTCTGTCGAAAATTGCATAACTGGCTTCTTGGGCCCTCATTCTAATAAGTCACTGATATATTTGGGCCGAGTTGCAGGATCCTCTGTCAGTGCAACTGTATCCCCCACTCCAAGCACCATCATCTCCAGCGTACTGCAGTGTTTTCACATCATTGAGTTTTAGTCGCCATTTATTTTAGTTACCGTCTTTTGAGTTTATAACCTTCAGATCTGGAATATAAAGTATACTTTCCACTTCAATCTATTTTAGCATTAACTTTTGTTGATCACTCTTTTAGTTGTTTTCACAACATAAAATCTATTATTTTTATTCTAGGCAAATGTCTGCTATACATTTTAAGACAAATGCTGCGTGGATATCAAGTCAGAAAGTCAGTACAGTATTATTGTTTTTCGTATAGAATAATCAGAATGAAAGGAGACTTAACAAGTTGTCAGCTGCATATTCTAGACGGCTCCAAACCTAGCTACATCTTGTCTGTACGGATGAAACGTGGGATGATTAAGCATTTTATCAAAAGCTACCATTTTATTAAAGACAGAATTTGGGCTAGACACTCAGGCTGTGGCAGTCATTTAAACCATTTTTTAGTACTCTTTCTTATGAAACATTTCCTGGGGTAAATTCCACATATAAAATGTTTCTAAAACAAATATTCTTCTATTGTGATTTTGCAATTTTGTCTACTATGCTTTATTTTAAGTATTTAAAAACTTATTCGCCCAAGATAAATGATCCTAATTTACCTATTTTATTTCGAACAGATCATGTTGTGTGTGAAGAAGAGTTTAAATATGCCATGTTAGCTTTAAACTGTATATGCCCCGCTACATCGACGCTTATTACACTACTGGTTCATACCTCTAGAGGGCAGTAAGTATATTTTTTCTTCAAAATAATGTATTTTAAACTATTTAAAAATAATGGAAGTAAAAAAAAATAATGGAAGTGTAGTTACATGATTTAAAAATGTGGTAAGCCAGAGTATTCAGCTAGATGTAACTATGTTTGCATATAGTGGTAGGCACAGATGTGTTAAGGGGCCGTGCATAGAAAATCAATAATAATTTGCTGTCCTTTTTTCAGTAATCTTGAAATAATTTGTTGCAGCCTCATTTCTAAATGTGTACATCATTGTTGGAGCTAAAATTAGGGCATGTTTTTGTGTTCAAGGTTAATGTTATGTTTCATAAAAACTACTAACCGGGATTCTCACAGTCACTATTATGACATTAAAGTCTATTTTTTCTCTACCTGAGGTAAGTTTTTTGTATACAATTCACTTCACAATTATAGTTTTTTTATTAAAAATAGTTGTATAGAATTAGTGCAGAATATATCATTTTATATGCATTTAGAGGTAGATGAGAGAATGTTGTATCTTGAGAAGCTTTTTGTTGTTTATTTTGACAGTTTTTTAAAATACAGATTTTTTTTAACTTGGGTAACAAGGAGATATGGGGAGTGAAGGTAATCACTGCTCTTATTTAAAGAAATGTACTGCATTTCATTTCTTTCTGTATTCCTAATTTGGTGTTTCAAAATGTTGATTTTCTAAGAAAGTAAATTCTTCTGTGTACAGTAGTTGCAGTTATGCTTCTTAAATTGAACAAGTTAATTGATAGTTATTTAAGTGAAGTGCCAAGAGAACTAAATTTAGGCCAAGTAAAATTCTTCCTTGGGATTTATAGTAGGTGGAGTAAATTGCTAAAGGCATAAAAATAGCAAATGCCCAGTGGTATTGTAAAGCAGATTTTACTTTTTTATTTCTAGTAGCATTTCTGTTCTGTTGAGACAGTAAGAATTTCCCAGGGGCAATTTTCTCAAATTCTGGATACAAGTATTTCTATTCTGTACATTGACAAGCCTTTAATTTGTGCAGTGAAAAGGATGAAACAAAAAGCATGAATGAAAATTCTTTCTTCTTTGCAAAATATAATCAGCATTTTTCATGCATTTAAAGTACTGCAAAATTATTTAGACATTAGTTAATTGAACAGTCAGAAAACTCACGTCATGAGTTCATTATTTTGCCATACCATCTTTGTCATAGAATTATACAACTAAAACTCTGAATATCTAGTCCAGATCTGTTGTCGTGCATACAAGTGAGAACACAAGTCCCACCGATACTATTTCACACGACTTACAGACCTAAGCTAAATTACACTGTGTAACTCATTGTAAATATTATTTACTGACAGACAACTTGGCTTGGTGAGAAAGTGTACAGTGTAATGGGATAAAAAGTAATGTGAATATGTAGGAAGAATTGGATAGTTATGCATGCTTTTACGTTTTTGGAGACTGAGCAAACAGAAAGCTACTGGTATCTAGAAACTTCTAAGAGAATAATTTTGAGCAGTAGAAACTGTTTTATTTTGAGAAAGCACGATCAAAAAGGTGTGATAAGAAAGTGAAGCATGTTGGAGACTATCACTTTTTCAGGTTTGTCTAGGAGCCGAAGAAAGAAAATGATGAGATGCCCTTATATGGAAATGTTAAGAAAAGCTTTGCTAACGTATATTTGTTTGTTTATATGAATGTATTCATCTATTTTTGCTGGCTTTTAAAGTCACCTTTTTGAGTTAAAGACTGCTAAAGAGAAAGATTTAAAAATTGACGGAGACTCTGGGGGATGGGATCCAGAGAGTAGCTGAAACATCTACACCTGGGAAAGAGAAAATTATTTTTGCCTTAGAAAGCAATGGACAAGTAAAAGTGTGATTTATTGTAATTTTACTCATATTTAATGTGGAATAGTGCATTAGTTAAAAATATGTGTACTCTGTTAACATCGTAACTGACTGAAGACGGCATCACATTCATGTTACGCATTGCAGAGTCTGGAGATCAGGAATGTCTTCAGAGCACTTTGTATTTCCTTCTTTTAGTTCTGACATTTTTAGCAAATGTGTCCTGAGACACTGAGTATTTGAGTTTAAGCTTCTCTAGCAGAGAAATAAAAAGAAGTGCTTTATGAAAGATTTTGGAGTAGCCAGTAGAGTTTTGTCACGGTGACACAAAGTAATGATTCTAATTAAAATTATATATATATATATAGGGACAAAACTGTGTTTTTAAATTTTTCATTAAGGACGTAACTGAGGTTGATTCTAGTTGTATCACTTAGCAGCGTAAACATACACACATTTATTTAAATTGGAATTTGCTCCTATTTAATAATTAGGTTAAATATCATGTGATTGAAAGGCAAAGCAGAGGAACATAGCAGAGGCTATATTGAGTCCTACAATTAACTTTGGTAGCCTAAATTTTATAGGGGAACTACCATGAAAGTTATTGCTAGTCATTAAATGAGAGTTGAAATCTGGGATGTAAACTTGGCACTCTTAAAATAAGGAAATATGAAGTATACCTGCAGTTTAGTTTTTGTATTATGTTTATATTGATAATTGTTTACCTGAATTTTTAATGTTTATGAAATGTATGATTCAGAAAATTCCTTTACTAAAATAATAACTGAAATCAAACCCTTTGAAATCTTTGTTTCTCAATTACAAACAAATTTCTGTCTTCTAGGTTTCATGCTGTAAGTCTAGAATTCATACATTTAGGGAAGAAGTGTGGCAAAAAGCAAAGGACACCAGTTTTAGCAGGCAGAATTGGTTGACTCACTAACTGCTAAACTCTACTAATATTGAGCCAATTATGTGCACAATTTCATTTTTAACCACTTTATGTGGAACATTGAGATAATAATTTTACCCAATTCATTACTATTTTCATTAATTTTGAAATTACTTATTGAATATTAAGTATACTACAGAACCATTCTAGATGTTATGGGGTACAGAGAGTAAACCAACAGAAAAATCCCTGTCTGCAGGGGGCTTTTATTCTAATTAATGAGACAGACAAACCAAAATAAATGAGAATATGTATATAACATATATATATCTTCAGAAAGCAGTAGCTCTGTGTAGAAAAATAAAGGCAAGGCAAGGGTGCACCAGTTGATCTAATTTGAATGACATATCACAACTCATTTTGGAATTGACATTTTGTCAAGGGCCTGATCAAATTATAGAAGTGACCATTGAAGTATCTGAAATACAAATTTCTCAGGTAGACAGAAAAGCAAACTCTGAGATGCAAGAAAGCACTTCTAATCTGTAAAACACTTATGAAGATATGAGGAACATCAAACAGTTCACTGTAGAGCAGGTTAAGGGAAGGGGCAAGTGTTAAAAGCTGAGATCTGAAGGGAAATGGCAGCAGGTCTTACAAACTGTTGTGTGGATATTGCCTGTCATTCTAAATGATACCACTGAATGGTTCTGAGACTCTCAGATTTTGACTGGTATGCTGTCTGAAGGTGATGAAGAAATCTAAACTGGAGATATAAATATATGAATTTTCCTTTCATTGGCATATAAATACTTAGAGCATTGAAACTGTACAAAGCCAAATCAAGGGTTTCTTGAGATTATGGAGCCATACCCAACCATAAGAAGTTGTTTTTAATTCTGTCATGGGCTCCATGAATCTGTATCAGTCATGTTCTGTAGTGTCTTAGTTAACTTTTCTGTCATTGCTGAAACAAAATACCGAACACTGAAGTTAAAGGGGCAAAGGTTTATTTCAAACTCAAAATTTGTAGCCGTTTCAGTCCCTTGTTGGTGGGTTCCAAGGTAGATCCTCATGGCAGAGGAGCATCACAGAGGAGAAACAGCTCATGGTGTGGCAAGCAGGAAGGAAGCAAGCAGGAGGCAGCATCAGCAAGTCTCCTTCCCTCTCTGCCTTTATGTTCCCTCCAGGCTATAAGCATGCTGATTGATGCCAGCCACACTGGGGCGGGATTTCCATTATCTGACCCAGAACTGTGCTAAACCCATTTCTATATCACACAGCCTTAATCCATTGTCACACACCCTAGTCCCACCTGTGAGCATATGAGGCTTTGGGGGAACATCTTAATATAAGCCATAACATATAAATATCAAAATTAGTCTTCCAATTTGATATCAGGTTTGACAGGTTGAAGGGAGTCAAGATAGATAGATAGTTGATAGACACAGTAGATGACATGAAACCACATGTTTTTGCAATGGAGTGGGAAAAGTCCTAGGCCTTATTCATATGAAAAGTTTGAGAAACAGTGTTACTTTTCTTACATATATTGGAAGTAAAGGAGAGTAAAATAGCTTTGATGTTTTAGCAGAACCAATTTTAAAATGTAATTTTGTAAATATGTTCCTGAGGGGTGGTTATTTTGTAAGAAGTTCTTCATTACTTTACTGGGAAAGTATATTATTTTCATCAGTGGAATCAAATATCAGATCTGAGAATTGTTGCAATGCTGTTTGTGAAAAGAAAACAAACACCAGTGATTAAATTTTATTTATTATTTCCAAAGTAGCTGATATCTTAAGACTAGAAGAAAAAATGCAGAATACTTGATTCATAGTAGTTTCCTCTAGATTTTAAACTTTTATTATACCTCCAATCAAACGAAAATATTTGTAAAGTTGTAGAGAACTGGTTATGTTCAACTTTTATCATGAGCATTTATATTGCTCATGATAGAAAGTAAATTTTAAGTCTTCCAAATAATTATTTCACCAGAAATTGCACAAGAGTTTTGAAAAATCTGCAAGTACTGTATGAACACATTAAGCTAGAATTCAGTGTAATTAATTTGGGTGTGTGGTATAGAAATTGTGGTTTTGTTATCATATAATGGCCAAATTTGTGTTCCAAGGTAGAATTAAAATTTTTGGATGGATGTTAATACTTGCCTTGGAAAACTAAATTAGATGGTCAAAGAAGCTTGAGAAATACTAGCTTAAATATTTTTTAAAAGCAATTTTCTCTAATTTTATTTGAACTAATTTTAGACTTACAGAAAAGTTACAGAATGGCATGAAGCATTACTACATACTCTTTTCATAAAACTTACTCTAATATGATACATTTTGTAGTAATAACGTGATTATTGAAATGAGAACCTAAATCTGGTACAGTACTATTGACTAAGTTACTGACTTTATTTTAATTTCTTCAGATTATTTTCTATTAATGTATATTTTCTGATCCAGAAACCTAACCAAGGTCTATATTGTGTTTAGTTTTTTCTCTTTAGCCTACTCAAATCTGCAGCCATTTCTGTGAACAGGATTGGAGTCAGTTTAAATTCATGACACAAAATGATACACACAGAAATACAGATCTCCATTAGTGTGTGTCTGTCATAATACATGGCACAAACTTTCTGGCTGTCCCTGAATGAGCCTAGAAACAGTGACACCCCACTAGCAATGAACAAATTTAGTGCTCAGATCTCGATTACAAAAATCATTCTCCAAAAAGAGTAACTAGTGCTCCTTGGTGTATTGGTCAGTGGAAGGACTAGTTTAAGAAGGGTACAAAATGAGCCTGGAAAGTCTTGTGATGCCATAAAGCAAGCAAGTTCTCAGAATAGTTTTTGGCTTGTCCCAGTGACGTAAAAACTGACATGAATTACAGTGGTACCTCGGTTCGCAAACATAGTTCTTTTCATGATTCTGGTTGCAAACTGAATTGGTCATGAACTGAATCAAATTCAGTAGTTAAATTCAGTGTTGACCTTATTGGGAAATTTGATTTGGTCCATGACTGGTTTGATTTGTGACCAGAATTGTGGACAGAATTAAGTTCTTCAATCAAGGTACCATTATAGCTCCTAATGGGCTAAAATGGAATGATTGGAAGTGTAAAATAATGATAACATTAGATTTTAACCCCTAAAATAAAACAAATATCTGGAAGTTCATACTGATTAGTGATGTAATATAATACCTAACTAAATAAGGAAGAGGGGTAGCTGTGTCTTACTAAAGAATTCCAGTTAGGACAAAGAAAGAGGAAAACACTAAGTCACTGTTAGGCAAACACTGTAGTGTTATGATTACCCTCATTGGTGCTAATAATAGCAGGTGAAAATTCCAGCAGAACTATCTTCTCAAGGTATTTTATAAGGATGAAGAAAAGTAATTATAACTTTACAATGGAAAAACTGGCCCAATACCACCTTTAAACAAGGGGGTAAAGATTATCAATAAAAAAGATGTCAAAAGACCTGCCATGCCTGCCATATGTGAGGCCCTGAATCAAATCACCATTATGGTTTTTCTTTACTTGATACACTAAGACACTAAGACTCAGGATCTGTCCTTCTGACTTTGGTATTTCTCATCATTACTTTTTTTTGTTGCTGGGACCAAATACTCATCAGCCAAAGTTAAAAGAAGAAAGGTTTATTTCAGCTCACAGTTTGTAGAGGTTTCAGTCCATAGTCAGCAGGCTCCAAAGCAGGGTGGCATGACAGAGGGGCATCATCAAGGACAAAGAGGACATGACAGAGCAGGAAGAAGGTAGCAGGTTGCAGCAGCGGCAGGAAGCCTGCCTTCCCTCTCTCCGTTTCTCTTCCATTGGGGCTGTAAACCACACCAATACCCGGGGTGGGGCTTCCATTATCCACCCATAATGCACATATCACGCCCTGAACCTACATTCATGCACCCTAATCCAACCACCTTCAAAACTCCCTACAAGGGCTGCATGAGGCTTAGGAGGACATCTAGATACAAGCCATAACATTCCACTCCTGGCCCGCAAAGGACTCATGCACATCCTTTTATGCAAAAGACATTTAGCCTTTCTCTAAGAGTTGCCAAATCCTAACAGTTTCAGCATTGCTGAAAGGTCCAAGTTGAAAGTCTCCTCTGAAATTTGAGGCAAACTCTTGCCTGGAACCCCTTGTACAAGTGAAAAGAAAGTTAAGTACCTCCAACATACTAGACATTCTTAATCCAAAAAGGGTGCTAGAAAGGAATGAGTCCAAAGCAAGTCCAAAATCCAGCAGGCAAACATTAAGTCTGGTATTTCCATGTTCAGCATCTGGAGTAATCTGTGGCAAGAGGTAAACTCCAAATGGCTTGGGTGGATCCACCCCTCTGGCGCCATCAGTGGCTGCAGCTCCCACGGCTTCTCTCTTGAGCTGGCTGTGCTCACTCCTTGGAACTTTCCTCAGATGATCCATGTTTCAGGCTTCTCCAACCTTCCTGGGTCTCCACTGCTCTTTTGGCTTCACACTCATAGCTGCACACACTGTCCTCTCAGGGGCATAGCGCCTGGCCTCCCAGGCCTTCTTCTGATGTCCGAGTCCAAGTCTTCCTGATGTCACAACTCTTGCACTCTGTGTGTGCATAAAACCAGCACCATGTGGATGATGCTGAGGTCTGCCACCAGCTGGAGCGGTAGCCAGGCTGCCTTCTCTTTTGGCGACAGGGATCAAGTGCCTGTAATCCAGTCCTGAGAAACAACTTCCTTAGGCTTGTAGGTCACCACTAGGCTGCCATTCTGGAACATGGTGCTCTGGGGCTTTCTTCTCAACGCAAAGTCATTCACCTCTGCAATTTTGAGGCTGCAAAGGGTGGAGTCTTGCTGGTTCTTGTGATATCCTCAGGCTGTCTTTTCTATTGTCCTCTTCTGAAATACCTGGCTTTTTCTTTCGCGTCTTCTCAGCAACCAGTTTCTTCTGTGTTCCACCTTTGCAGGCCGTAATTTAACTGGTGCTTTCTTTCTGGATAACCTCAACACTTTTAAAATTCAGCTGGGCCATTTACTCTTGATTCTCAACATAGATCTGGCTAGAAGCCCTCAACATTAGCCATGCCACTGCCTCAACATTAGACTGCCCTGAAATTTCTTCTGCCAGATTAATTAGTCTGCCGCTTTTAATCTCAGTCTCAGGCAAGGTCTCTGGACAGCAGCAAAATGCAGACAAATTTTCTGACAAAACATAATACATGTTCTGGAGTCCAACAGGCAATGTAGTCCAGTTCCTAACTGAAATCCCCTGGCAGTATTTCTATCAGCATTCTGGTCTTCTGAGGTTGAACCAGAATCTCTCATCAAGTTCAGTTTATAGAATTCCAGGGCTGCTTCTTCAGCCAGCAACTCCAGACCTTTCCAAACTCTTCGTACGAGTCAGTTCCAAAGGCTCCTAAACTACATGGCCTGGTAGCATTTCAGCAGTGACCCCAATTCTGATAACAAAATCTGTCTTCCTTACTTTTTTCACTGCTGGGACCAAATAGTTGCCAAGCAGAGTTAAAGGAGGAAATTTTTATTCCAGCTCACAGTTTGTAAAGGTTTTCAGTCCATAGTCAGCTGGCTCCAAGGCAGGGCAGCATCCCTGCCATAGAGGAGAAACAGTCCATGGCAGGGCAGGCACAAGGCAGCAAGCAGTAAGCAGCAGCAGCAGCAGCAAGCCTGCCTTTCCTCTTTCCCTTTATATTCCATCTAGGCTGTAAACCTGTTGATTGGTACCACCCACTCCCTGGGTGAGGCTTCCATTATCCACCTCCTTAATCCTAGTATCACAGCCTTCATCCACAGTAACACACCCTAATCCAGCCTCCTTTGAAACTTTCTGCCTCTGACTGCATGAGGCTTTAGGCAAACATCTATATACAAGTCATAACGGTGTTTCTACTAACATTTCCTCATCATGAGAACATATCAGACCCACCCATATTGAAAGCATCCTGCAAAATGAGTTACTGATACTGTTTGAAATGTCAAAGTAGTGAAAGACGAGGAAAGACTGAGGACTTAAAATTTTATTTTTAATTATTTTTTTAGCTTAATTTACATGTCTTTAGGTAGTATTTTGATTGGAAGACTTCTCTCAGTAAAATCCTTAAGAAAATATGTATTTCGAAGAAACACAGATCAAGGCCAAAGGAAGACAAAGCAATGCCTTGCTTTACCCTACTGCCTCGAACGCACAAGGGTCTGGGTCACAGTAAGCAGAAGCACCCAGTGTTTCTTGGACCGTTAGGCCAGAGACCTCTCATGCAAGTCAGTCATGAGTCTCCTTGTTTCTGTTATACCCAAACATCCGGAGCATCCAGTTTTAATCACTGTGATGAGAGAAAAGGAAAATCCAGTGTCATTACTGCCACCATAAAAGGATCAAAGAAAATCACTGAGGAGGGAGGCGGGAAGGAGATAGGGATAGGTTAGAGGGAAACTTTTTCCTTTTAATCCTGAGCTCCTCACAGAGGGCCTGGAGAATCAGCTGTCATGTGGGTGGAAGAGAAAGTTTCTCAAAAGTAATAGGGATTATAATTACCACCCTGACTGCCAGAAAGGAAAAGGAAAAAAAGGGTGGGAGAGCATGTTCAAATGAGCTATGTTTAGCTCCATTGGAAGTTTCACACTCAAAAATTGTGACAGAGAAGTATATCTTATAATCTCGCAAATCTAGTTCAGTCACTCTTCTATATGTGAATAAAATAGAGCACAAGTAAGCATGAGAGGCATTGTGATTTCCTTTTATTGTGAAACACATACACATACAGATTTTAAAGTTTTAATGCATTTAAAGTATAAAGTTTTAATACGTTTGAGTGCTACAAATCAGTTGATTGGGATATAAAACTTGAATTATATTTGATACAACTTTTAAAATCCAAACTGTGATTTCCAATTACTAGAGTATTGTATAATTTGCAGTTGCTTCCATCATGTGTGAAATTATTAACTGGCTTCTTTTCTAAACTCTACATCGTGTTCCAGCCCCTGTGACTCCACACCATCAAAACCTCATTGACCTTCAGACAACAGCAAGTGGGTGCCTTAGTCAGCTTTCTTGTACTTGGTACAAAATACCTGACAGCTACAACTTCAAAGAAGAGGAGTTTAATTTTGCTTGTAGTTTCTGGTGGGTTCAGCCCCAAGTTAGCTGTCTTCTTGCCTGGTGAAGGACAGCTGCTTGTCCTCTGGCAGCCAGGATACAGAAGGGAGGAGCTGAGTACATCCTTCCGGGTCATATCTCTGGCGATACACTTCCAATCAGACTCCATGTCCTAACAGCACAATCAGAGACTGAACTCAACAATGGATAAATCTGCTCGTAAGTGTAGCACCCCATAATCCCGTTACTTTCAAACAGATGAAACTTTGGGGAGCGTTTTAGATCTAAATCACAATGGTGGTGAAATGTTCTTTTTCATATGGCCCCATACCTTCTTTTGGTTTCGTGTACTTCTCAGGTAGACAGTGTAACTATCCATAATCCAACAGGTGGCAACAAAAAAACATCATCTGGTGGTCAGTTTCCTGGTGAGCCTCAAGACCACGACTAATGCTGGTCATCATCTGGTGGTCAGTTTCCTGGTGAGCCTCAAGACCACGACTAATGCTGGTTTTGAGGTCACGTGTCTGCTCTGCTTACAGCCCTGCAGAGCTTACTTGTGAAAGACCCAGACAGGATGCGTCTGCCCCTTACTCGTTCTGATGTCTCGGACTCCCTCAGATGGCCTTAGGAGTTTGTACACTCGCTCAATAAAGTACACAGGAGACATTTACAGATACTTTCTATTCCAGGTACATCTTCCTCTGCGCGTGAGTGCGTGCATGTGTGTGCGTGTGTGTGTGTGTGTGTGTGTGTGTGTGTGTGTGTGTATGGAGTGCAGCACTGACTCTCATATGGCTACAAAAACCGATTATATTATACTATTTTATTCCTTAGCATAGGGTGCTGTTCGGCCAACTACATGACTACATGCCAGGAAAGAATGTAGAACTTTTTGGTATTCCAACATCTGAACTACATGAAAAGGCCTTTTTTCATTTTTTAAAATCCCATATCTGTTTCTTCCTTCCTACTATAGCTGTGAATTTTATTGCATCAAGAAACTGCATGGAAGTTCACACTTGCGCTTTTAAAACTCTCCCACCTCACTGTACTCTGCTCTTTACCCCGTAGATTTTCTCGGTCGTGGTATTAGTTTGCTAGGATTCCCATACAGAAACCAGCACAGAGAGGGAGACTTAAATAACAGAAATTTCTTATGTCACTGTTGTGGACTCTAAAAGCCCTAGATCAATGTTCGTTTTCCCCTGAGACCTCTCTTCCTTGGCTTGCAGATGGCTGATTTCTTGCTGTGTCCTCACATGATACCTCTTCTCTGTGTCCACATCTCTCATTTCTTCCTTTCTTTTTCTCTCGCCGGAATTTCATTATTATATGAGGACACGTGTGCGCTTGGTTCAGGGCTCACGCTAACAGGTTTATTTTAATTTAAACCTTCTTTTTAAGGCTCTGTTTCTAGAGGCATCCACATTGTGAGTACTAGGGGTTAGAGTTCCAGCATATTAGTGGTTGGGGAATGCACTTCCGCCCCTGTTGAGGTGGGAAATACCTGTAGGTTCTAGTGAAACACAACTGCAAATTGTTTTGTTTTTTCCTATGTCAGTAGGCCTGCTGGCTCCATAGAAGCCCATTCCTATAATCCTCAGAATTGCAAAAGGTCATGTCGGCTATTTGTAGTGGTGCTTTCTTCATTTCATTGATGGCAAAAACAAAAACAAAACAAAAATCCTACTACAAGCCTGGAGATGCTAATTAAGGCAATTACAAGAAAGGGAAATGATATATTTCTTAAACTTACTCTCACTCCTTATATAAACTAATGTACACTGAAAAATCTGCAGAGAAAAGCATTTTACTAGGTGTAACTACCTGAGAAACATTACCTAAGCACACTTATTGGAAGATTAACTGGAGCATCACTCATAATTTGAGATACCAGTGTATTTCTGTGGCCTGACCTTCCTCTGCCTGGACAGCCTTTAAGAATTTAACATTCTCTATTAAATTAGATCTCAGGGTTTCTGTGTAAATATTTCTTTAAGATTTTTCTGTGCTCTCTGCCTTGGTACTACTTCATTTTTGTATTCTTACCTCCCATAATTCTCTTACATATTGCTCATTCTCCAAATAACATGATCCTAAATATACTTTGGAGTTTCCGCCTTCTATATCTTTTTAAAATGCAGTTCTCTCTTCTTTGAAAGCATTTCTTCTGCCTTCCTAGAAGATTTTTTTAAATCAAAAATTCTATCTTCTCATGAATATTTTTAAACTTTCCAATTTAATGTGATTTCTTTCTTCTATGAATCTAGATATAATTTTATTATATTTTGCCAGGTTATGTATTGTAGTCTTTTAAATTACATTTGTTTTCCCTTCTTAATAGGTTGTAATTTAATCGAAGTTAGAGAAATATGCCTTATGTATTTTTACACATTCTATAATGTTTCTCCCAATGTAATTGCTCAGTAAATATTAGTTAAATGATCGAAGTAAGTTATGCATTAAAGGTAGTTCTTTGATGCCCCTGGCATGTATTTCCTCTGCAGAATTTGCTGAAAAAGAAAAGAAGGACACTTCCTCCTCTGCTTGTTTCCTTATTTACCTTATGTCCAAAATAAATTCCTACATTTGTGTCTATGAAAATCTGAGTGCATGTCAGCCCCACAGCTAGGGACCCTTATTCATAAAATTTACTATTGAGGAGTCTGAGTCAGGCATCGACTTTCAACAAAGGATTTGAATAAATCAAAAGCTACATATAGAATGGGAGGTATGTGTTTCCTCTCTCCCCTCAAAAAAAAAAAAAGGCAGTCATGGACTCCAAGAAAACTAAACTCTATGATTAAAAATAAAGGAGATTGTATTATTGTAATACTCTCTAGAGTACCTGAGGAACTGACGGAGAAGTCCGTGTAATTATAAGGCCCCATTAGACTCTCAGTGAATACCACAGCAATAGTCAGAATAATATAATCACTGCTTGCAAGTACTTTACTTGTAATCCCAGGTGACTTACTTATAACCAGTTGGAAAAATACAAATGTTTTCATCTTTAACAGTGTAAAAATTGCTATCCAGTAATTAAAATTTGAGAGTAAAAGTAGAGAAAAATATGGAAGGGGAAAAGGGTTGACTCATAATCCTCAGTTTACAAAACGGAAAATCAAGTCTGTGTCTACAGTTAGTGGAACAAAGTTTTAAGTATGTTACGTTAAAAAGTAAATAGTACATCTGTAGTTGCAGCTTGACAATGGGCCAAATTCTGCTTGTAGATAGGTACCATTTGGCCCCCTACATGGTTTATAAACTTTTTTTTAAAATTCTTTTCTTTAAATATGGTTTTCAGTGGACAGAGCAACAACCATCTAACCATAATTCTAAACATCTGATCTGATTTATGCTTTCACTTTACTAAACTTGCTCTGTAAAAACAAGAATTGCAGAACATTGTTAAAGGAAAATTAAAAATAACAGTATGATTATGGGACTTGTCCTGGGGAATCCATTCTGAAATAATTCTCTTTTATATCTCATAGAATGAGATCTATCTATCATCTATCTACCTATCTATCTATCTGTAACTCAATGGTACAGTAATAAAATTTAACAATATTAGTATGAGATACCTTAAAATTCTTCAAGTCAAGCTTAGGATTTGGAAATGTATGTTTTTCATTTTTATTTTTGGTCAAAATTTGAGCAATGAATGAGGTAAAATGAAAAATACAATATTAAAATATTATGGTTTGACATTTCATTCATTTATTCATACATTCATTTCATCATTGCATAACTGTAGTTACAGGTATCTGTACTGTGTAATGTGTCATTAAGAATGTGAAAAATATAAATGTGAATATATCATGATCACAACAGTCTTACTAGTGTAAGTTGTAATAAGTGCAGTGTAGCATACAGTTTCCAAATTGCTTATATGTGGATTTGCAATGTTTTAGAAATTTTCCAACATGGATTTACTAATAAATATATGTTTTATTAATATTTATTTTAATAATGGTAAGATAAATTTGTGCATTTTGACAATAAATCAATTGACAATATGGAGAGGCAGCAAAATCCATCTTATAGTTATTTTTGCAAAGGCAAAGAAGGAATTATAAAAAGTAAATCGCATCAGTAGGAGCCTTCCAAACTCCTATATCTCTAGATATTAATATTTATGGAATGTAACTGCCTGAGAAGTCACTAAGCTGCTGTAAAGCGAGTCCCAGATACAGCAGCGGAACGTCAGTGTGCAAGGCCGTGAAGTGCCGGCACACACACTGAGCACGTGGTGCTCACTAAGCAAATGGGCTCTGCTCTAAGAACTAGGAGAAAGTACAGGGCATGAATTTTTATTATTCCTGAAGTGGAGCAGTTTAAAATCAGTGAGCTCTCTTAATAACTGAGATTAAGCACTGAAAATGCCATTTAATTATGACAATTTTTTTTCACCTGTCAGTTTTAAAATTAGAAAAAAATTCAGCAGAATTTTATGATTTTATTTGCAATAAATAATGGGCATTGAATTGGCACTTCAAAAAACCACACTGAAGTTTTTAAAGGAGCAACCAACCTTAAAGTGAATGAATTTCTCTACCTTTATGCACAATCAACCTTTGAATTTTAATTTTGGAACTCTTTTTCATTCTTAGTAAAATATATCACTTTCAAAATAATATTCTCTGTTAGTAGTGCTTGAAAATGAAATAGCATTTCTCTATTCTCTCTGATCTCAACAGCAGTATTCCTTATCCTGAGAAAGGGAAACAGCTTTCCAGTTCCATCTAGTGGTAGAAAATTGTCACCTCCATATTATATAAACAATTTTCAGTCGTAGAACTTAGATTTCTGTTTTGATGTCTGATAGCGAAAGAGGAAGTTCTGCTATTCGAAAGGATAAATGCATAAAGCTTTCTAGTAAACTGAGGTGTCTGAATATTGCTTTTAATTACTTTTATCTAGAGTTCTAGAATATATTTCATACTAGATAACTCTAAATCTGTACAGTCATTTCTATCTGTAGACTAACAAGAATAGTGTTCTTTTCTTAGAAAGTTATGATAGCCATTGATTTTGTATCCTCACCTGTTTTGGAAGTTTTCGTGCACCAGTCATCTTATCAGTTACAATCAAAATTATAATGGTACAGTCCACAATTTGTCAAAATTACTTTTTATGTCTGCAGTGGTTAAACATTAGTTAGCCATCCTAAAAGTAAATGCAAGCTTGTAATACCATTCAGACTTTCTAACTTTTAAATTAAGTAAAATTTTGATACCATTTTGAATTAATGTAATTCTTGCATGTTTGCAGAAATGTACCGTGGGAAGTATATGAACAGCTAACTGGAACCAATGTGAAAATATACCCATAAATCACATTAATTGTAATCAGATTTAAACCTTTTGGTCACTTATTTTAGGCTTTCACAATCTACTCTCAATATATTGAGTTGATAAGTACATATTGCTCTTTAAAACAGAGCATTAATGATGAATTTTATTTCACTTTATTTCACTCGTTTTATTCAATTATAAATTTACATGCATTCATTTCTTAAGGCAAAAAATTCATAATTACATGTGAAGCTTTTCATTATCTACTGAGAAATGGATTTTATGTCGAAGTTATCTGGTGACAAGGTACTCTTTATTTCCACTGATGTGAAAATAATTTAGCTTGACAATATAAATAAGCATGTAACAGCAAGACATATGTCAATCTGTGTCAGTCTGAAACTCTCATGTGTTTAGCTATGTTATTTAGGGTCAAAGAGAACAAAATGTACTAGAACAACTAAACCTAGCAACTACAATACAGGGATGTTTAAAACAACAAATACAATATTGTAAAAGAAGTGAATTTTCACTGATGATAACTACATTTCACAGTGCTTCAAAGCACCAATGTTGTACTTTTAGTGCAGAATTATCCTTTATATATATAAAGAGCGCAAAGAAGTTAAAATCAAATTTTACTTTCTAACATTTATTATAAATTTATTACTATAGATGTCATAAAAATGCAACTTCATAAAAATACAGTCTCATTAGATTAGGGTTTTATGCTGCTTTAAAAATTATGAAGTACATTACTTAGCAGGGTAATTAAGTATGTTTTAGAAATAGGAATAACTTCAATATACTGGATTTGAAACAAGAAGTTCCAGTTAAATTCTATATTTCTCTTATTGAGAAAATTCAATGCAGGAAAGCTTTTTAAAATAAAATTATGTAGGGTTATGTCACCGTATTCAAAGGTATATATTAATGTGCATTTCTGTGCTCACTTCGGCAGCACATATACTGAAGTGCATTTCTGCAAAGAGAAGATACAAATACCTAGTAGCCAGCAGACCTTGCTCTACTCAGTTGATTGAACCAAAGCACAGGAAGTTAGTAATGGATGTGAAGTCAATTCATTCGCTGGCAATAAAAACACATTTGCGTGAAGGTATAATTATGGATAATAATTATGCAACGTGTGTTTGAAGGAAAATCAGCTGTCAGACTGATTCATGCACAATCCAAAAGTTAGCTGGAATAAATAATATCTCTAATTGAAAACAATAAATAGAATAGAACAGACATAATGTTTTTAAGCCAATTGCTGCTGTGTTGAAAGAGGCTTTCTTATTGTCCCAGGTTTGGTGATAATTGCTCAAAAGTGAAGACAAAGAAGAGTGAAATATCTTGTTTTATTTTTGTAATATTTTTACCCTTTTATGAAATGATGGTCTGAGAGACTGGCAGAAAACATATTGTCATAGCTTTTGCCCCAGCCAAGTGAGCTGAGGTCCAAAAGAACTACCTATTATTCCTGGAGAAAAGGGTGTCCGCTGCAAGTGGGAAGTAACATCTCATTGCCAGTTAGACATCTGCTTGGAGTTCTCTGTGATTATTCGAACATAAGGACCAAGAGCAGCCAGGGCAGAGGATACAGGAGCTGTGGAGCAGCCTACATCCCCATGAATATGTTTCCTGTAGCACTATTGACAACTTTTAAAAGTTTGAGTTAAATTTCTACTATTCCATGTATTCTACCAGGAAACTCAAAAAGCTGCAGGCTATGGGGTATTCCACTTGGAAATAAGTTGAAAGAGAGCAGTTAGCAGTGATAATACACAGAGACACACCCCCATGCATCCTGCAGAGCCTTTCCCTGCATGATAGCCAGCTTTTGTTCATTTTCTTTGCAATGAGAACCGATGATCAGTTATTTAGTCCAAAGAATAGCAAGAGCCCAGGAAGAGTGAGTTGGCAAGATGGGAGCTTCCAATAGGGCAGGCCTGGGCTTCATTTGCATGGAACGTGTACATGATTTTAAAGAAATTGGGATGGGACATTTGAAATTTGCAAGACTGAGTGAAGGCCACCATCTGTACACGGAGTTTGTAATTTATACATTAGACTTTATTTTTCCCTTTCTTGTAAGTGATTCTTTCTCACCCTTTCTTATAATTTTCTTTTTCTATTGAAGTATTTTTCCCACAAAGTCATTTGTTTAGGATTTAAAGTGCAGGGAATAATGGACAGAAGTTTCTTTTTCTTCTAAACTGTCTCATCGAAGTCTTTCAAGGGTCTTAACAGTATTATATACCTGAATTCCGCAGCAGGGTACTGTATTCAGCGGAAACAGACTGAAGGGTTGCTTTCAAATATTAAGGATATACTGTTATTTGTACTCCATTTATATGGCATTTTATATCTCATTTTTATATTCATCTTTTTTCTTTATTTTTCTACTAACATCTTTACCAACAACAGTGGTTTGTAATTGTTTTGAAAGTAAACATGAACAAAACCTGACTAGGAAGTATTCTGTACTATTCATTTATTAGCCAGTATAGGACAGCAGCCTCAACAGGGTACAAAATAGAAAACAAAGTATCGTGTTTTACAGATTGAAGTATTCTTCAGGGTTAATAGCAGGAAATATATTAGACAAGTATTTTTCCCTAAGTCTTCATTTGATTGGTGTAAGCACACTTTAATATCTTTATTAAATAGCTTTTTATAATCTTTTATAAGCTTCCAATTCTGTCCTTTCTGCCTCAATACCTTTTGTAAACTGTTGTTATATTTACTTAATTGCAACATTCAATTAGTATAACATTAAATACATTCCATCTCCATTGGTGATTGTGAAATTCATTTTTTTCTTAATTTCATTTACAAATATCATAGCTAAAGTTGTAATTTTCTGTTACAAATACATCATAGCTAAAGTTAGACCTAAAAATTATTCCGGTTAAGGAGAAAGAAATTATATAATTAGAAAGATAGCACATTTAGTAATTGAGCTTGAGGAACATTGTTAGAGTACTCTTTGTTCATTTAACAAAACATTTATTAAGCTCTTACTCTGTGTCAGAATGGATGTCAAGTCTTGGGGAGTTAGTGGGAAATAAGACGTGGTCCTTTTCTTCTCAGAGTTCATTTCTCAGGGAAGCATGACATTAAGGATGAAGTAATACAATTTAAGATTACAGTGTTACAAAAAGAAAAGTGCAGTCTTGCAAAGCTGAGGATCTACTGCTTAAGTTGAGGGTCAAAGACAGTGTAAGCAACAGACTATGGAAAGAACAACCCAGTGGAAGGTCTAGATGTAACATGGTGTCTTGTTCAGGACACTTTGAAGACTGCTCCTGGATGGAGTGCATAAGAGACAGAAGACATTAACTGATGAATCTTCAAAGACAGTCATAAAGTATGTCTGGAGGGCTTTGTAATGGTAATGAAAATGTTCGACCTTGTGAAATGTGAAGAGGAAGGCTTTTAAAAATTTTCAGCAGGAGAGTGATATCACTAATTTAAGGATTTGAAATTTACCCTTCTAAAAAATTTTAAGTGAGATATGTTTGTGCTTATTTCTGGAGTACAATACTATAATTCAATACATGTATACATCGTGTAATGAACAAATCAGAGTAACTCGCGTTTCTGTCTCAAATTTTACCATTTCTGTATGCTGGGAACGTTGAAACCTTTTCTCTTTCTTAGGAGATAGCACAAATGGATTTGCAAGGTCTCATATGTATTGGAGACAAGAAGGCTGAGTTATGACTGGCTTGAAAGTTTAAGAATTCATTATGGAAAAAGGGAGTAAACAAGTTGGTGAATTTAAGTGACCCATTGGTGCAAAATTAAAGGGTTTACTTTTTCATAAGAAGCTTGAATGCAGATTATCTCTTTATTTATGTAATTATTTCCCTCTTATTCAAAAACAGTTTTGAATCAGTTCTACCCAGACACAAAAAGCAAGGAAATTTGAAAAATACAAAATCAGATGTAATGATAAGTTAAAGACAAGTCAAAGTACTTTACATATCTGTGGTACATAAAGTAGCATGCATTTCCAACAAAAGTCAGGAGAAAATTTGGCTTTTAGCTTCCTATTAATTTAAAAAGGAAAGTAGGACAGCTACAGCATTCACATTGAAGGTTAGAATACGCAGAATTGAAGTTGTTGAACAAAGTGCTGAGTTCTTTTAGCCAGACTTCGTTGGTTGAATACTTTGATCTACCCTTTCCGGTGAGATCATTGAAATCATTAAACCTCTGTTACTTCATCTGTGAACCAAGAATAATAAAAATAGCATATACAGATGGTTACAACTTTCAGTGGTCCAACTGAAAATTTCTTAACTTTCCGATGGTGTGAAAACAATAGGCATTCAGTAGAAGCCAAATTTGAATTTTGAATGTTGATCTTTTTCCAGATTTGTGACCTCTCTTGGTCCTTTCTTGAGCTGCTGGGTTGCTAGGCAGCCAAAAACGTATTTTTGATGTATTTTCACTTTAAATTAGTTAATTGAGACACAATTCCTTCTTAAGGCTAGGAGCATCTGTATGGGCAAGATTTTCAGGAGGATAAATTCTTTCATTAGGTGAATGTTTTTGGAGATTTACTATGTCATAGAAAATGTTCCAGTCACTGGAAATCTTTCAGAAAATAAAATACATAATGGGGCTCAGTGGTTCTGGTATCTAAAATTTGCTAATTGTTGCCATTGAGTCAAAGACTATGGAAGAAATAGACAAGCAATAAGCACACAAATAAAAGTATATGAAAAAGATGTCGATTTCAGCTAGATTTAAGAGTTTAAGCCCACCCCAACAATCATGCTAGTGGCAATCTGTTTGAAGTACAGAAGCTGATTTTATAATCATTTGGATGAACAGTAACCATAAAAAATAAAGCAGATTAGCAAGGAGAATTTTAAAAGACAATAATGATGAGAAGGGATTATCAGATATTGTAAAATATTTTATTGTTACAGTAATTGAATTAGTGTGGCGTTAGTGAAGGGAGAGAGACAAATCTATTTAACAGACTAGAAAGTTCCAATGGAGACAATATAAATAGGAGTTTCGTGTCTTCTAGAGTAGTTAGTTATTTTAAATCAATGAGTGAAAAGATTGATTATTCAATAAATGGAATTACTGCATACATCCTTAGAAAAATACAATTTAATACATTCTTCATAGGAAGAGAGAAAAATGATTAATTTCTGCCTAAATAAAATATTATTCCTAAAATAGTCATAAGCACGGTGGTGAGAGGGTGCATGTTATGTCAGAGCCACTAATGTTGCCTTGAAAATAGCAAGGTGGAAGCTGGGCCTGGTTCTGCACACCTGTAATCCCAGTATTTAGGGGGCTGAGGAAGGAGGATCTCTGTGAGTTTGAGGTCAGCCTCGACTACATAGTGAATTCAAAGCCAGCCTGAATTACTTAGCAAGAGCCTGTCTCAAAAAAACAAAACAAAACAAAAAAAAAACCCAGCAAGGTGGCCATGAAAAAATATACAAATGAAGAGTTAAAATCATCACTGCCAACATACCAACACCAACATGTTTGTTCTTTTTGACACATTTTAGTTTTTATTAGAAAACATTTCAGACATTGAAAAGACGTAACCACGTTGTTATGAACATCTTGTGTTTGTACTCCAGATTTAAAAAAATAAACATAGTGCGTTTTGTGATGTCTCACATCTCTGACTGACTTCTCTCCTCCCTCCTCAGGACACCATTAATTGCAATGTTGAGTTTGTAGATACTTATTATATTTAACATTTTATATTTATGATTTCATCATGATGTTGCGTGAGTACTGGTTTTCACTGTTACCTGCGTAGGTGTTTGTTTATCTGTCTGAATTTCTGTTGGAGGTAGGTAACATAAGGTTGATTTTTTTTTTTTAACTCCTCCATGAGCAGATCCTTTCTGATCCACCTTCAGAACGCTCCTGGAATCTGACCTGGTTCAATTCATCATTGTCCAGTGCATTACACAATAATCTCTTCACTAGCTGTTGTCCCTCTTCCATCAGTTCTTAACACACCGACAAGAAGGGGTTTTGTAAAATACCCCAAATCCCTTCATACCCTTCTAATTCCTCCAAAGGCTCCCGGATCATCTCAAATTAAAGTGAAAGCTATTATGATGTTTTATAGAGCCCCGCAAGACCCATCTCCCTAGCCAGTTAGCTTCTTGATTTCATTTTCTTCTCCTCCCTCAGTTCAATCTCAATTCTTCCTGGGTCTTCCCCTGCCACACCAGCCATTCCTCCATCTCCAAGATGTACCTGTGACTATTCTACCTTCCATGGTCTTCAACCAGACAGCTACATGATTAATGTTATTTTTTCCTCTCTCTTTCAAGATTTTATTCAATGTTGTCCTTTCAGGAAAGCTCTCCTCTATCACACTGTTTACATTCCATTCTGCCCTCTAAAAACTTAGTTCTCTCTTTGCTTTATTTTTCTCCCCAACACATATCACTCTGACACATACAATTTGGTTATTTCTTTTGTTTCTTGTTCGTCTTTCCCAACTAATAGCTCACTTAGAGAAATCATTTTATCCTTTTTTTCTGACTGAATCTAACACATTTCCTGGAATTTCACAATCGCTCAATAAATGTTTCATGTAGAAATTAATGAGTGGGAACGGAACATAGTCATCAGTGTTATATGGAATTGTTAGTGTTTAACATTTTGCAACCAAATAACCTGAATTAAAAGGAGAAAAGTTGGCATATTTATTATTAGCTGAACATACATATTCTTGGTTATCTATTACAGGATTTTAAAGAAATAATGAAAAGAAAGGCTAAAGAAACAGTGATTCTTGGGGTAAAAAACTGCCAAAGTAAAACAGCAAAATAGGCAAATGATTCAAGGAAATTCATCTGAGCTGTCCTTATCTGACCCCGTCCACTTCTGCTCTTTCCAAGTTACCACATTGTGTTCCCATGTAACCTTCTGGCATTAGATTTATGATTCTCTTCAGCAGCTTTTCGTACTTATGCATGACAATTATTCGTCCATGTGTTGACTTTTCGGGCTCAAACAAATCCTGATGAATGACCAGTGACTTCACTTGCATTTCTGGACCTTTAGATGAGTTTTTATCTTTGCCAAATCCCACTGAATAGTACCACGGTACATACCAAAATAATATTATTTTGGTTTGCCAAAGGGAAATTTTCTTCACTAGGGACAACTATGCTTAAAAAGTAATAGATTGGCACAGTCATATATAAATGATAATTAAGAGTATTTTTAATTTTTTCTCCTTTCCAAAAATATATTCACATGATGGAAGAGTAGGTAAAAGTTTGAGTGGCATTGCTGTACAGTATGTTGATAAGGCTCCATATGGCTCCAGAATTTAGAAACGTGTAATATATAATAGCAAAATAATAATGGCAGCTAACTTTAAGTACTTTTGTGATCCAAACATCTCTTAAGTGATTTCTTAATAGATTTATTATTACCTCATTTTATCTAACACAATGAATCTGATACTGTTTTTCAGAGAAAATGTAAAGACTCACCAAGAAGCTAAAGAATCCCCTGAAGGCTGCAGTTGAGATGCATATGAAGCCATTAGATAGTAGGGCCCAAGTCATGTGCTCTTATCATACCTATCGAAGGGCCCAAGCTTTGGGCTGTAAAGCAAACCCGCTAAAGAATGAAGCACAACAAAAATATGCCATGAAAATATTTTTCGTAATAAGTTGACACCTTGAAATTGCTGATAAATATATTTCCCTAATACTGTTTTAGCTAAACCTCAGAGTTTAAGCTGAGTTTTAAAATTGTACCTATAGCACGGATGACTTTTTATCTGCTTTCATTCATTAAGAATCTGCAGGGATTATAATTATTTTTATTTTTATATATTTGTACTTTGCTGCTTGATATTCATTGCTTGTCCTGGTGTTGTTGATAAGTTTTATTCAGCAAAAGGGAAAACAATGTATTATAAAAAATGGGGAAAGAGGAATGATTAATATATTCATCATACATTTCTCAAAAATTGAATTTTTAATGTATCTCTAAGGCCACTGAGTTAAGTAGACCAGAGCAGAATATTCTAGAACAAAAGAAACTGTACTTTTAAAAATAAACTTCTTTTAAAAAAATACTTCAAGCATCACTTTTAAAGGCTGATTTAGTCAGGTCAAGCTGCTATTACAAATTATCATGGACTGAGGTGTTTATTAAAAAAACTATTTTTTTACAACTCTGGGGGCTAAAATTCCGAGATTGGGTTCTAATGCAGTCGTGCCCTGGTGAGACACTCTTCTGATTTGTAGACTTCTGCCTTCTCATTGCATTCACATGTGGTAGAAATAGAGCTAGACGACTCTTTGGCACTGATACAGGCATTAATTCCATTCAGGAGGAGTTCACTTGCATGACTGAGTTATCTCCCAAAGACTCCAGCTGTGGGTACCATCACATTGAAAATTCAACATGAATTTTGATGAGGACACAAACATCAAACCTTCGATCCATTGCAGATACTTATTTTTATTTGACGGAAATGTGTTTTCTTGAATTTTACACAATTATATGAAAGTTATTACTATCATATGGACAGAAATAAGAGTATATTTTCTATTAAATAAACTTTAGCTCAGTGGTTAAAGTGCCTGCCTACCAAGCACAAGGCCCTGAGTTTGATCCCCAGTACCAAAAAAAAAAAAAATTAAATAAAAAAAAAAACCTTTATAATTCTAAATATGAAGCAAATCAAATACCTGTAAGAGCCAAGCTAATGTCATGAGACAAAGATAAGGTATTATGGAGACAATAAAACAAATGCTATATGTGAGGTGTGCATGGCAGAATATACATAAAAAAAGACTAAAAATCAAATGTTGTATTTCACTGACCCATCCATGGTCAGCAAATGGTTTTTATTAGCTGGATTTTGAAAGTCTTCCACTTTCTAGGTACCTGGCATTTTTCAAGCTTACATAGAAAAAGTGTTAAACTTGTGTTTTCAGAGAGATTCGTGCTTGCCACTTCTCAGAGTTTGGAAACAGTTGTATGGTAACGCTTCTTAACCACACTCATTGTGTTTTGCTCCTTGTCTGTGTGTATGTGTGTATGCTTGTGTTGCAGGGAAGGCCAGCAATCGCCAGAACAATGGCAGAAGACATACGGCAGGTGCTCTGGGAATGAAGTCTACCACATTGTTTTAGAAGAAAGTACATTTTTTGCCGAATATGAAGGAAAAAGTTTTACATATGCCTCTTTTCATGCCCACAAAAAGTATGTTTCTGGTTCCAAAAAACATCAGTCAATTAAAATATCAATCAATCTATCTATCATAACATTCAACCATTTTCTAAAACACAATCATATTGGACCATATGAAATTCAAGTATTGTGGAATTTTTGATGTGATTATTGCCACATTTGAACTCCAGCCTCTGTGATGTGGTCTGTATAAGTTCAGACTGTCAGGAGTAAAGCTATAACTTCTTAGTAATAATTATTTTAGCAACTTAAAAAATATATAATTGAATCTTCTTGCAGGAGTAAAATTTAGAGTCGATTAAAAATTTAAACAGCATAATAATAAAACTTACCAAAATTACACAAATAAAACCCTGAATGATGATACTTGTTTTGGGAGAGAATGTTAAAAGTAAGTCATACTATGCATTCTAATTCAGACATTCAGATGTTTTTTTTTTCTTTTTGAGAAAAATTATTAAGAAATAAAAATTAGGTACATTATGAAGTAATATATTATCTGTATTTTAAATATAATAATGTACCATATTTAAAGAATTCATAGTATATGCAGTATATTCTACCAGTCTAATACATATTCCATTTTAACTTTCAATGTGATTCTATGTATACACACATATATATTTAAAACTTAGTTTATGCTATATTACTGTAGAACATATTAAAATGGAAATATTTAAGACAATTTCGACTTGGTACACAACACAAAAATGTATATAAGAAATGTTTAGCCTATTATATTCAAAATAGTTATTTCTCCTAATTAAGCTGCACAATTATTCAGGAATTTTTAACAAAATGTTCCTTTATGAAGCTGAAAGTAAATCAAATATGGTAGAGATAGTATGTAAAAAATTCAGAGACCCTTACTCTCTTTTGGATGCTGTTTTATAACATTCTTCATTTATACCAATGGTTTTTAAACTTCTTTGATTAATGGAAGAAATTTTGTTTCTGTTTTTGACCACAGTAAAGTTTTTATAAAAATCATAAAATATTGCCCTTCATATATGACATACACTTTGATGTTTTATGTTTTCTATTTTTTTGTCACAGTTTTATTGGTCATAAAAGAATTGATTTTTGCACGGATGTAATTTTTTTCCTTAAAAATAAGAATCTTAAACTTTTATGATTCTTTCAAGCTTCAAAATTCTATGATTAAGAGTTTTAGTTTTCTTCTGCCAAGTAATAGTTTCCTAATTTTCTTACATAAGTCACCTTAAAGAAGATAAATCCTAAGACCTTTACTGAATTCATACAGTTACAATTCTTAAACTCTTATTTTCTTTTCTTTTAATTAAGGTTTGGTGTCTGCTTGATTGGTGTTAGGAGGGAGGATAACAAAAACATTTTGCTGAATCCAGGTCCTCGATACATTATGAATGCAACAGACATATGCTTTTATATTAATATCACCAAAGAAGAGAATTCGGCATTTAAGAACCAAGACCAGCAGAGAAAAAGCAATGTATCAAGGTCATTTTATCACGGACCTTCCAGATTACCTGTACATAGCATAATCGCCAGCATGGGTAAGCATAAATAAGTCACAAAATTAAAGTTACCTTTCATTTATGTTAAAAAGGGAATAATAAGCTTACTTTCATTTTATTAAATTCTCAAAGCAAATTTAAAAATTCATGTTTATATTAGAAATTATGATTGGATATCCAGAACAAACTTTTAAACTACTAATTTAGGAAAAGTAATATACAACAAAAATATAGTCAATACTTATATTTATTATTACACTGTAACTATCTGATTTCTATATTCATCATGTAAATTACCTATCCAATTATTCATAGTGGCTATTTCCAGTGATATCAATTTTTCTTGAAAATTCTATTTTCATTTCCCATCTCATTCTTATCGTTGACTTGGCTTCTATCATACACGCACACATACCCACACACACACGTGAAAGAAAAGGAGATACAGTAGATCTAGACAAATAAGAATGCCTCAAAATTTTGCGAGCAAACTGCCTAAAATTCTGTAAATATTTAGTTTCTCACAAAAGAAAAATATGTCCTACTTTTTAAGTAATTCTAAAGCCTTCACTTAGGCTATGGTCCCACCCTGTTTTTTCTTGGCAGAGATTGCATTCCTTAATTCATCCTTATTACCTAGCTTCCTTTCTGTTTTCTGTTTTTAATTTTTTTGCAAAATAGCAGGCTTATCCTCCCCCTCTTCATTCCTTCCTCCTTCCCTGGCTTTTCTGTGCCCACATCTGTCCATATGAACAAAAACGGCTACTTTTGAACCTCATACATTGACATCCTCACATAAATCCCTCAGAAGTGTTGTCTTCTGTTGAAGGCTTGAAATCTCACACCACTTGCCATCTTTATTCAGTTCAGTCTGCAGTCCTATCACTGAAATTTCTCCTGCAAGGTCTTCACTCCTCTTTATTGATTCTCTTTACAGCAAATAATAACAATGACCATGTGCTCCTTTAAACAATACAATCAATATGTCTCTTCTCTATACATCTATTTTCCCAGAGTGTCTCATAGATTCAACTGTGCTCTAGAAAATGACATTTCCTGTACCTAAATTAAGAATTTTAACTTCTTTTCACAACAGTGTTTTCAACATTCTGTTGATTACCAGGTATTTCTGAGTGTCTTACAGGAATAACCAATATAGAATATTCAAAAGATTGAATATCCCTGCCCTCATTTCTCCTTCTTTGCTTGCTGAAACAATTGACACCATGATTTTTCAATTTGTGATGTCATAATCTGACTCACACTAGCCCTCTCCTGTCATACCTCATAAATCACTGTATTCTGTTAACTCCGATCACAGTACATAGAGCCCCTAAAATCATTCCGGTCTTCCCATGTCCACTACCAAATGCCACCATAGTCTGCGCCTCTGTTATCCTTTCCTGGGGCTGCTAGATCAAACTCTTTGTCTTCTCTCCACATCTCCAATCTTGCTATACTGTACCCTATTCTCACCCCACACCATAGTAATAATGTTTAAAGATCCTTTTGATAATATTCTCCTGAATCCGCCATTTACAATTTCCTTTTACTGAGTGGAAAAACTTCTAACAGCATTGTTGTTAGGGTGACCAAAAATTCTTATTTGCGTGAAGCATTCCCGGTTTTCCCAGGACAGTCTGTGTTTATGGGCATTGTTCTAGTGTAATTACCAAAAGCACTGCATTTCACTCTCAGGAGCACGGGAGTGAAAGATAAATTACAGCCACTTTACTTACAGGCTTTTAAAAATGATTTCATCTTTTAGCCTCACATTTTACTACCCCTTTAATTACTCTCCTAAACTCCCATCATACTAAATTCCTTTCAGTCTTCACTAATGTTTTGTCTCCAGTGGACCTTAACCGTTAAATTTCAACTGACAGGACTCCACCCTACCCCCGTCTTTGTGCAAGTAACTGCTTCTAGTCCTTTATAACGCAGTCTATGAAGCACTCCTTCTAAGACTAATTTCATGGCCTGTGCAGACTTACGTTTTTCATAATATAAAAACTACTTATTACATACCTACTATATACCACAACTCTCATAAGTGTTTATGATTTTAAAAAGATAGTAAACAGGGGTTGGGGATTTAACTCAAGTGGTGGAACACTTGCCTAGCAAGCAAAAGGCCTTGAGTTCAAGCCCCAGCAACCCCCAAAAATAGAAAACAAAAATCTGTAGCCTGTAGACCATACAGTCTATCGTGGGAAGAATGGGCAGTGAATATAAACATTATCTAAAATAAGTAAATTATTTGGTATGTTAGAAGGTCATAGATACCAGTGAAAAAGAAGAAAACAGAGCTAGTAGGAGGAATTATGAATTCAGGGAAGACTAGATTTTTAAATGACTTGTTTAGTAGCCTCATTACAAAGAGAACAATTGAGCAGATACCAGGAGGAAAGAAATTTAGTCCTGTAGATGCCTGGACGAAAAATACTTTGGGCAGAGACAGCAGTTAGCATAAAAAGCCATTTGTAGGGACCTGACTGGGTAGTCCTGGAACAGTAAAAAATCCCTGTGACTTGGGACATCAAGTGATGAAAGAGTTGAAGGAGCTGAGGAGGAAGAGGTGGGAAGCGATCAGATCATGGTGCCTTTTGAAGTCAAGTGAGAATCATTGCAAAGTTTTAAGCAGAACAATTGCCTGATGTCACCTTAGTTTACCTGTATTTTAATACAGACACTCCGGTTGCTGTAGAGAATAGATGTTTTGAGGCATATATTGGGGTGTTTTCAAATAGAAATGGTAAGAAGGAGAAAATTCTGGATATATCTTGATGATTGCAGCAATCAGGATCCCTTAAAGAAATGCAGTTGAACTATGAGGGATAGAGAAATGGGAAGGACACCAAGATTTTTGTTTTGAGCTGTTTGATAAAGGAAACTGCAATCAAGTGAGACAGAGAAAGCTGCGGGGAATGCGTATTGGGAGCCAAGCAATATAAAGAGTTAGTTTCGAGTAAGAAGAAGAGGTCAAACCGGAAGTTAGATACAAGAATCTAGATTTCAGGAGAGAGACGCTGCTTGAAAAATCAAATTTTGAATTTCTGAGCTTAAATACTCTTCTAAAGCTGTAAGACTGGAAAAGACTACAAGGAAATGAGTAGTGACAAAAACCTCTAAAGAGAAAGCATACATTTTGCAGCAAATCAACATTAAGCATCAGGGAGATAAGAAAAAAACCACCAAAACCCAGGGAGGACCTACTGACGAAGTGGTAGGAAAACCAGAGGAGTGTCTCTAGAACACAGACAAGCCTGTTGTGTCAAGACTATTGCATTATAAGCCACTTCGAATGATGCCGATATGTCACACAAGAAGAGGATTGGTGATTGTCAGTTGAATTTAGAAATGCAATGATTATTGTTTTGTAAGAGTCCTTTCAATAAGTAGTGCTGAGGGGGCTGGGGATTTAGCTCAGTGATTAGAGTGCTTGCCTTGCAAACACAAGGGCCTGAGTTCGATCCCCAGCACCACAAAAAAAAAAAAAAAAAAAAAAAAAAAAAAAAAAAAAAAAAAAAAAAAAAAAAAAAAAAAGTAGTGCTGAGGAATGCCAGAGTAGAGTGGATTGAGGAAGGAATGGTACAAGGCAAATTAGAAACACTAGGTCCAGAAAACTCTTGAAAGGTTTTTCCATGAGGAGGAGCCAAGAAATGGCTTGGAAGGTGGCAATGGAAGTACAAGGAATTGAGAAAAGTTTCTTAACTGGGGCAATATTCACAAGAGAAAGAAATGATTAGCTTTCAGAAGTCAAGATATGTCCGTGTATTGATGATGATGATTATGTTTCATTAACTTTAATGTTACATGATCAGTATGTCATACAGATGGTGAATACCTTGATGTATGTTCTTGTTTCATTGCTCTAGGTACCGTGGCCATAGATTTGCAAGACACAAGTTGTAGATCAGCAAGCGGTCCCACGCTGTCTCTTCCTGTAGAGGGAAGCAAAGAAATAAGAAGACCTAGCATCGCTCCTGTTTTAGAGGTTGCAGATACATCATCAATTCAAACATGTGATCTTCTAAGTGACCAATCAGAAGATGAAACTGCCCCAGATGAGGAATTTTCTTCAAATTTAGAGTATGTTTAGATACTCCAAGTGTAAGATTACTTGATTTTGGGCTAACATCCTCAGATATTGTATTTAAGCATCATATCAGTAGTGAAAAGGCTAATGTTCTTACCTGATGGACATCCTAGACTCATTCCTTTACCATTGCACCAAAACATCTTTCCATTAGCCGCTATCTCTCTTGACTGGAGAGAATTTTAAGCCTTCAAGTTTCTGGCTTCAACATATTTTTTCTAAATTATCTAATATCCTTAGCCTGTGTGTTACACATATTTCTATTCCTAGGATATAAGCTACATTTTCACAAACATATTTTTATAGTACTGTGCCTTCTACCGATAATATATTTTATTCCATGTTTAGGTAGGAGGTTAATTGGTTATTCACTAACATCCAAGTGTAGCTTCCTCCATTAAGTTTTCCTTTCTGTCTCACCTATTAGTAATTATTTCATTCCATGTGTAGCAATGAGATTTTTAATTTATGAATAAAAGAAGTACTGTCTTCATTTTCTATACTTTCATACAGTACCTATCTATGTAGTATTAGTTACATTTCAGCCTGAAATAGAATTCGTGTACGTATCTTATCCACATATCACATTGCCACAGCAAAGTGGAGAGAAAGCATAGTGGTCCATAACCTTGACTATGGAGTCTAATAGACTTTGTTTACCGTACCAGTTCTGCCTTGTACTGGTGGTGTATAGGTGATTGATTAAATGACCCAGCCTAGAATTTCTTGACCCATATACTGCATATAATTACTGCCTCATAGCATTATATGAAGATTAAGATAGTAGAGAAAAAGTGCTCATGACAATGTTTTGTGCACCGCAAGGAGCTAGTAAATATTATTATTGAAATAATACTCACAGTAGTGGGTTTGATAACATCATCTCTTAACATTTTTCCCAATATCTTTCATATAAACTCAATTTAGGTTGAATTAAATTAAAATAAACTGAGATATCACTGAAACTTAAAAAGATCCCTTTTTAAAAATCTCATATGGCTTTTTAAAGTCACCTACTGCAAGAAACTTTGATGCACTTGTAGAATAAAATCCACCCTCAAAGAAATTAGTGGCTGAGTCCTGAGATGTATTTATGGGATCAGGAGGGGGATGGGGAAGTGTGGCAAGCAGTGTCCTTGCAAGAAATGTTGTTTTGAAGTGTGACTGAGGGTCTTCCTTTAACCCTCTGAAAAAATTGAGAAGTAGAAGTCTTTTATTTCTTTAAAAAAAAAAAAAAGAAATAGATCTTGAAGTAATGTGGGGAGATTGCTAAGTTATGAATGTTGTCTGGAAAATCAGTCTCAACTAGATCTGGAGCTCATGGTGTCTCAGGTAAATTGAAATCAAGAGCTTTCAGGGGGGGTTAAAAGAATATTGTTTAAACTGCATTTCCTAATTATCATTTATGCTTCTGCATTTTAGAAGATCCACTTCTTTTTTTGCATCGAGACAGCTAAAATATGCAGGTGGCTATTTCGTAAATATTAGCAAAAAAACTAAATGTGTTTGGTAATACCTGAAGCATGAATGCAGCAAAAACTTTTTAACTAACTCTATCACTTGTTCCCTTTTGCTTTGCACCCAAAGTTAATGCATATTGATAGAGTGAATCATAATAATGCACTTCGCTTTAAATGTATCTTGTAAAATTTAGCATTACTAATTGTTAAAAATATGCCTGTGTCTTCTAAATTGGGAGTTGCAAATATTTTTCTAGAAAGAAGCTAGTAGTAAGTTTGCTAGGCTTTCCATTCTGTATTGTAACTATTCTCTTCTGAAGCCCAAACACATATCTTTGCAACACATAAAGCGAGTAAGGATCTGTTAAAATAAAGGTATATTTATAGATATGACATTAGAACTTCATATAATTTTTAAGTGATAGAAAATATTATAGTGATATTTTTCAACCATTTAAAATTACAAATTCACTCTTGCCCTTCAAGTTTGTAGTGAGCCAGGCTTAATCCCTGAGTCATAATTTGCGCCTCTTTTTCTAAATTGTCTTCATCAAAATTTGAGTGCAACATAAAGAGTTACTAATGCTAACTTTATCATAAAAAGAGAACAGGGTCATAACTTAGTTTTCCAGGGGTAATATTTCATATTGTTTTGCAGGTATGCTAAAGGTTACCCACCTTATTCTCCATATATAGGAAGTTCACCCACTTTTTGTCACCTCCTTAATGAAAAAGTGCCCTTTTGCTGCTTAAGATTAGACAAGGTAAGCATTTGTCATTGTCCTTATTTTCTCCTGTAATAAAATTCCAGCACTGTATAATTATATATATTTAAATAATACATACGGTATTTCGATTAGTGTATTTAAAGGATATGTAATTATTTGAAATGGTTAATTTTATGTTTTAATTTCACTAAAAATTACACAAATGTTATATCCTTTTACATTAAGCAAATATATGAGTAAGTTATATTTTTAAGGAGAGGAAAAGAAGTAGCAGAATCTCAAACCTATGAGTCCTCAACATCCAAAATCTCCCAAAATCATTTTGGCCCCATGAGCATTATCCATTTTACCATTTTTATTGTTACAAGTTTCAATGTGCAGTCTCTTGAGAGCATAAGAGGAGTTAGCCCTAATATGATAAATATGGAAATGGATTTATGAGTAGATCAGAAGTCAGTATACACATCTTGCCCAATACCTCGTTTAATCTCCTTTATGTAGTTCTTGGTCTTTGTTTAGATGGTCTAAAGAAGCTGCCCAAACAAAAAAAACTCTGAGAAATTCTGAAAAATGAGAATTCTAGTATTTTTATCTACCTTGGAATATAGACAGTGAGCTATATAGATAAAAACAAGAACATTATATGCACCTTAGATTCAGAGTTTCTGGTAATTCTATCCGGGGGTTTCTTTTACATCAAATTTGGAATTAGAATTAAAATCTCAGCTCTCCATTTAAAAGCTGTGCATTTTAGACAACTAACTTCACCAACAGATTTCAGTTTTCTCATCTATAAGGTGAATATAATTTTAATATGAACTTTGTGAGGCTTCCATAAAGATTGTATAAATACAAGTTTAATTCAGTAACAAAGGACTTTAATAACTCAGTATGTGCTTAATTTGCTTTGTTAATATCCTTGTTATTTAATTTATTTTGTTAAAATTATTTTGTATGATAAACAATATAAAGTTTAGTTCTTGCTATCATTCTTGAATAAGAAGATTAGGAAAACATTAGAAAATTCCTATCTTTATGTCCTCGAAGTTGCTTAAAAATTTTGTTTTCCTGCCTAAATGTTTATCTGGGCCCACTGAGATGGGTAGTTCTGTCTTTTGAGGCTCTATCCTTGGCAGTGTTTATTTTAATTTAATTTCCTAAAACATTTGCTGTTTATCTCCAGCTATGCATTTTTGGTAACATTTAATAAATCCTAAATTTCAGGCCTACTTGCCTGCATCAATCCCTCCCATGACTAATTTTTTGTTTATAATAATTTTGTTGTTTTCCTTAAAGAAGATACCTAATAACATACATTTCAGTCCCCAGAAAACTTGAACTCATTTCATGTGGTTTTCACTTCTTTTTAATACACAGTTAAAGAGGAATAAAGTATTAGGAGCCCAAAGAGTAGAAAAGATTTATCTTCAACCAAGAAATCTGATCCATCTGTGAGGCTAAACTTCCAGAGATGAGAATTGGTGGATGAAAAGTAGAGGGTCCTTCAAGGTCAAAAGTCTGTTAAGTGGCTCTTTGCTGTATTTTAAAGCAAAGTTTCTGAGTTTTGTTGGTTGGCTGGTAATAGCTAGGACTACTGGTTACAGAAGTAGCACTAGGCTAGTAGCAGGTGTCCACTATGTAAATGAATGACTCCAGGATTTGGGGATGGAATTACAGTTGGCGCATGTGTCTCTGGAGTGTATGAATTGAGATCATGTTGTTTAGAACAGTCTGTTCTAGTGTCAGCAGGCTGGTATCTGGTCAGAGTTTGTTCTTCTCTGGAATCTTCCTTAGTAGTATAGCTATTTCTGTATTTCCATAGGGAATGTCATTTTTTCCTGAATACATTTCATGAATACAATCAAAACATTAATCTATCACTATTCTCCTTCCATGGCCTCTTTCTGAATCACCTTATTTCTTTATTCATTCATATTAATAATACACCAAACACCCTTCCAGTGAAGACTCGTTGCCCTTGTTCTTTACAATTTCTTATTGATGGTTTCCATTCTTTCATGTACTCCAGATCTCTTTTTTTCTATTCATTTATCGTCTCCCTAGATTACAGTCATTAGAATTTGTTCATGAGATTTGTTGTTGATAATTTTTTGGATCATGTTCTCCTTCTTTTGCCTTCTTTCTTGAAAAACAGTTTTGCTTAGTGTCAGATTGCAGGTCAATATTTTCTACTTTAGCATGGTAAGGTCTTTATTTTGTGCTTCTTATTCTAGTTGAAAAGTCAGTCCTACTTCCAATTGTGTCCCCTGTATAGGTAGTCTTTGTTTTTTCTGTGGCTCCTCTGAGGATCTCCTTGTCTTGATGCTCTGTTCTTTCTTTACAATGTGTAGGATTGCACATTTCTTTTTAGCTGGATTAGCATTCACAGAATTTCCTGATGATTTGAATTGTTATTCATCTCTAGAAAATTCTCCTTCAGTATTTTCTTAAATAAGTTTTCTTTCTGATTCTGACATCTCATTCTAAATTATTCTTCTTAAATATGCAGTAGATATTCCCCAACTATCTTCCAGGTTTAGTCTATCCTTCCCAGTTTTGTTTTTTTTCTTTTCCTATTTTGTATTTGGGGAACATTTTCAAATCTGTCCTGCAGTTGGTACCTTTGGCTGCGTTACATGTACAATTTAAATCAAATTTGAGTTATGCCATTCAGTTTGAAAAGATATGGAAATAGATGTATTTTTCAACAACTACTTTGATATTTTAAATAGCCCCTTGTTTTTTGTTCATACTTTAAGTGCTTTCTTTTATTCCTCTTCCTTTAAACATATTAGTCATGCACAACTTATTATTATGAATTTAATTACAGCAAAACTGTAGTCTTTGTGGTTCTAATTGTCTTGTTATTGTTTCTTATTTATTCATGATGCATTTCTCCCACCCGTGTTTTGTAATGTTTTGTGATGGAATAATGGCAAAGAATATTCCAAAGAGAACTAACTAATCTCCACTCAGATATATAAAATGAAACCCATATAAAGACAGGTAAAAGTGAAAGAGCAGAATACCAAAACAGTTTTCCATGTAGGTTTGTTTGTTTGTTTATCTTTGGTGCTGGGATTGAACTCAGGGCAGACGTATATGATATTATTATAAAATTATTATATTTAATATAATTAATAATTATAATGTTATTATATTTCTGGAAATGAAAGGCACAGGTAGATAGTTTTTCAATAGTTTTTCAGTGCAGATACCCAAATGTCATCTAGCAGCAAGTTTTAGCATACATCCGGACATGTGCACACAAATCTCGCTGCCTCCTTCAACGCCAGGGTTCATCCTTAGCAATCTATTTGCCATCACAGGGCATACCTGCTTTTCCTACCTTAAGTTGAAGATCTGGGCACAGATAAGTTTAACCATCTGCACACTTGTTGGAAAATAAAGATTTACTTAATTAGGTTAATTTTATGTCCCTATATATCCTTTTTTCTTTTACCATTAGTGGAGTATAAAAATGGTATTTCTTTGTATAATTCTTCTTTTCTAGAGTTGCCAGCATAACTACTACGAGGATGCAAAAGCCTATGGATTCAAAAATAAACTAATTATAGTTGCAGCTGAAACAGCTGGAAATGGATTGTATAATTTTATTGTTCCTCTCAGGGCTTATTATAGACCAAAGAAAGAACTTAATCCCATTGTGCTGCTATTGGATAACCCGTAAGTATATTTTAAAATACACGAACATGACAGAGTTTTTAATATTATCTATACAAAAATAATTGACTTTAATTTTCTGGTAGTGTTTTAAATCAGATACATTATGGTACATGATGCATTGGGAAATATATTCTGTGCTATGACAAAGTCATTGAATATATTTATCTTTCAAAAACATCACTGGAATACTCTAAAGCCTTTGAAATGATTTTGTAAGTGTTCATATACTTATAAGGCCATGGGAAACAGGCTACTGACATAATTAATGCGATTTTCCTTCAATGAATTAACCTGAAAAAATTCTGCCAAAACTGAAACTATTTTCTTGTCTTTCTAATTAACCATTAATTATCAGAGAAGCATGTACTGATCTATTTTTATATGTTGTACAGTGGAGGGTCATCATGAATTATTACTGTCCTACCGATAAGATTTATATTCTGTAACATTTCACAAATGATGCTTTATTATGTTTACCGATTTTAAAATTAGTAGATTGACTATTTTTTGTTAAATAAGATTACTTAAGTATTTTAGAAATTCTGCAAATACTAACATAGCTCACCAAATGCAATGATCAAAGCCATTTTTTTTCCTAAATTTAGCCCTTTCTGCAACTGAAAATTAGTAGCAGGGGGCCTTAGATCAAGATCACATTTTAGGATCCTTCCACTTTCCTCGTCCATTCCAACATGATGTAAATTTCAGTATAAATTAAATGTACCACATTCCATTGCTTTATCTCTGCTTTGAAATTTGTCAAAAGAAGTTTTTCAAAGCAGATATTGTAACTCCATGGTGTGTTATAACCTCACAGTACTGGTTTTTCTGCACAGACCAATGTCACAATACTCACTGGGGTCTCTTTTTAGTGATGTCTTCACAACCACACCTCTCAAACTGAGCAACTTGTAGACTTTTTCTTTGAAAAGTTTGCCGTCGTGACGTTGCAGTGACTTTCTCACTCCCTCTTTTGCACTAAGGAAACGGGACGCGTATAGAGGTAGACTTGGGCAAACAGAAACTCGGAGTCAATGTCAGAGGAAAGAAAAGCATATTAAAATGAATTTTAAGGAAAGAAAAACTGGTTGCGAGATGACTGTAGCAATAGCCAGGTGGCTAAGCCCTCCCAGGTCTCCTGATCATTTTGAAGCTTTTCCGGAGGCAGCTGAAAGGGGACTCCCATGTGTCAAGTTTTGGCTTTTTGTTTATGGTGTGTCCACGGCCCTGAGGCAGAACTTGCAAACTGCTTGTCCTAGAGTAGCCTCATCTTAGACAACTTGGGTCAGACCAGGTCAATTTAAATTTCAGGTTGCAGAAAGAACAACTGAAGAAACTTGAAAATAATGGAATTGTGTTTATAGTATCCCTCCTATAGGGCTGACAGCAAAAACTATTATAATTTCATGGTGCTTCTTTTTCTGAATATACCAATATCAAAATACTCACTGGTGTCTCTTTATTGACATCTTCCCAGCCGTGCCGCTAAAAACTGAGCACATTTGTAGACTTTTTAATTGAAAAACTTGCAGGTGTGATGTTACAGTGACTTCCTTACTACCTCTATTCTACTTCTTTACGTTATTTCAAGATAAAATTTCTCATCGTGTTGTGTAACTCTCCCTCAAAAAATCAGTCTCTCCCAATTTGGGAGTGGAGTTATCTCTGTGAAACAAGAGATTGTATTAATTACCTTTCCTCCATGGCCTGGCTGGGATTCCTGGCACTTGCAGCTTGAAGGAAGAGAGGCTGTATAGGGTCCCAGTTTCAGTCTGCAGGAGGCTGGCGGGTGTGAGAGATGTCTTGGCCAAAGGGCACAGTGGGGTAAAGCTGTTCACTTCCTGGCATCTGGGTAACAGAACTCCCAGAAACAGGACCCTGGAAGAGATGGAAGACAGCTCCAATGACCCATGTCCCCCAGACAGACCCTGCCTCTGAGTAGCACACTGACCTCATGATGTAAATCATCTCACAAAAGCCCCGCCTCTGAGGACGTGAGCCTTTTGGTGGACATTTTTGATTCAAATCGCAATGACTCCTCTGCCTCCAGTTGTGTTGTGTAAGGTGTCTCGGACACACCTCTTTTCACCCTGTTATCTCATCCAGCAGGAACCAAGGAGTCTCTTCCACATGCTCCTCATGGAGATTACAAACTAACTTCCTCAGTCTCTCTCTGGTTTTGGATAAGGAAGTTACCAAAATGTGTAACTCCAGAATGACTGATTTATTCATTAGGATTATAAAGTCGTGTGATTGTAGAGGCTTAATTCCTTCATTCCTTCAATCAGAAAAATCTGAAAATTCTTCATTTACTTATTTACCAGATTGGTCTATATAAAATATACATACAAATATATACAGATATAAATACAAATATACATACAAATATATAGACAATTGATCTATATAAAATATAGATACAAAAATATACATACAAGTATAGGTGTAACTTTATCAGAGAATATTTTATGTGAAAGATATAAAGATCATGTAATGAAGTTAATATTATTTATTTCTAAAATTAATAAGAGAGATAACTATTAAACATTTACTACTATCAGTCAACATAGCAGACATTTTATCTTTATTTTATAGTTTATCTTGATAATATATTCATACTACATAGAGATGATTTAGACTTTGAGAGATGTGCCAGGCAGTTTAAAAACTCAAAGCTTACAAATTACAGTGTAAACATTTCCATAAACTGAGTCCCTCAAGTACACTAGTTTTTCTTACTTCAGAGGAGATATAAAACAGAACCAAAGAAGTTGTCTGACCTTTTCCAACGTCAGTTTTAGGGTTAGAACCTTCTATTCATTTTCTAATTCATTGTTCTTTTGGCTGTCTGATCTTACCTATCATACAGATTTCTGAATTTGAAAAAAATATATATAAATGGTGCATGTGTCAGCTGTTTTTGAAAGCAAGAATATATTTTAACTTTATAATAGTTTTGCATTAAAAATTACCTTTCCTAATGATTTACATTTTAGAATCCAACTGTTCACACAATACTGCTATTTGCTTATTCCTGTAAGGAATGATCTTGACTTTATTTCAATGTATTATTGTGTTATTATCTGTCATCATTATTTTGATATATTTGTTAGGTTGAAAATCTCTGCCAAAAAATCTAACTTCCTGTGTACTTCCCAAAAGCGGTGTCTAATATTTTTATCTGTTGTCCTCTGTCCCTTTGGTCAGGAATGAGGAAACAAAAATTAAACACCAGTAAACGTTGTTCCCAGAAGTTTTATGCAATCTTTTTTTTTTTTTTCTTTTCTGAGCCACCTGTTCCTCTGGAATTGCTAGTATTTTGCAATTTGTCTTAAAATATTACCAAAAAACTGGTGTTCCTCTGTAAAATATTTTCATGCTCTATGAACTTATACAGTGATGACGGTATAGCCTTCTAAATTATTACTTAGTTTTCAAGGTTTTACTCTATTTTAAATTCACATGAGCATCCTGAAAATAACATTAATGCCTAGTTCTTCAGTAAATTTAGTCAGAAGGCCAATTAATTCCATATAACAGAAATTTTTAAAATGAGATCATAAATATGGAATTTTAAAATTAAGTAAAAGTTGTAATATGTACATTATGATGAAGTAAGTGTTCTTAGTGTTTTCTAATAGAAAAACTTCTACATCTGAAGGGCAAATTAAATAAAAGTGTCGTATTGAGAAACATGTTTCACTTAGTTCATTAGAGCGAGCCTGACTTTCAGAAGTTCTTCAGAGCTGTTGTTGGTTCCGATGGGCTGGCCATCTGTTCTGCTTCTTGTGTTGTGCTGTGCTGATAGCACATATTTTGATTACAGCCTTACCTTAAAGGTCATCTAGTCATCTGATAACACCAGCAAAGCAAATCAGAAGGTGGAATATATTACCCAAAACTACACCCAGGTGAACTGCAAGATCCAGGCTTTGCTCTAAATTTTTAACAAAGTTTCCTTTAAACCACCCATTTATTATGTCAGGTTTTTCCACAAGTAGTGCCAAGAAAATTTATTTTAAGACTAATGATAAAACTGCGATACATTAGTGGCTTATTAGAGAAATTCGAACTTTGGGCTCAGAGAGTGTTGAGATAAAGATCTAAGCTTCCCCTTTGGAGAAGCCTGTTGAATATTAATGAATCTAAGCCTCTAGTTTGTAAAATGGTTAGGGCACCTCGGTTCTTGTGAAGCCGCGTAAGGCCATGCACAAAGAGCTGCAGTGAAAACGCTGACCTGTGAAAGGGAGCCGGGATGCTTCAGTTTGCCTTCTGTCAATCAAAAAAGGAAAACAAAAACAAAGAAAAATAACTGCCACTATTCACAACACTGGGTACCCTTTCGTGAGGACCCAATTCATTAAAAAAATGAAGTTTGAGCAGTTGCAATTAAACTTCAGTCTTTTTCAGAATAAAGTACTCAGAAGTAGAATTGTGACATGGCAAAATAAAATAAAGGCGTGTTGTATTCGTCTCTTGAATGAAAAATAAAGAAATTAAATTTATCATGGTTATTAATTCAGTGGGAATGAAATAATGGTTTTGAATTTTGTAAACAATGAGAATTTAGAAGCCTTTTCATCTCTTAGAAATCACCAGCAATTTAATAATTGGGTATAATGGCAGTTTCTGAAGATTTTATGAGAATGTGATTTTAAGCTAAGTAGTCATTTTTCTGTAATGAATGTGCTTGTTTTTATTCTGTTTACTAACATCAGTTAATTTTTATGTATGTTAAATTGTTTTATTTATTACAATCTAATTTCAACCTGTTTTCATTTTGGTCAGCAAATTTATTCTGCCCTAGATCTATTTTTGGGCTATATTTATCTTTCTCTTAACGATCGGAAACGATTCTTTATATACAACTATTCTTTGATCTCTGTATTTTTTATGAACAGTTTTCACATTATTGCTTACATGTAAGAATTTTATTAGGGGCTTTAGAGTTAAACCTGTAAATCATTTTTACCAATTTTCCTTAATGTGATTTCTAGATAGGACTTCTCTATTTAGAAGTCAGATTAAAAAAAAACAAAACTGTATTTTATTCTATTGCAGTAATGAATTTATTTTTCTATACTTGGTCTTTCATTTGTGTTTTGGGATCTAATATAGGAAAGGGAAATTATTTTTATGAAGGTTTCATGTTTTTGTTTAGTGTTTCTCAGTAATAATGCTTCTCAAATAAAGTCAACACTTGCCAATTAACTATCTTCCAATGAGTGAGAAGATCAGTCTGTTAAGGGCCTATGACATAATTTATGTTACTCAATTACTGAGCAGATTGGTGTCATAAACACTAATGTAATTGCATTTAAATGAAATGGTGTAAACATGCAAATGAAAAATTCATTTTTCTTCACATTTCAGGTTTTCCTCTAAATGATTTTTCTCAATAGCAGTATTAAAAATACTGTACGTATTTGTTCTTAACAAACCATAAAACACAGTATTCTTTTTACATTAAATAGTTTTGATAGGAATTACCTGTTTACCAGAACTAAAGAGACTTGACTTACTTTATAATATAGCTAAATTCATGTAACAGTGAACAATGCTACTACAATTTCAAAGCAAGTTGTAAGAATTTGGAAGATTCCTTGCCAACTGTAAATACACTGGTTTGGAAATGCTGCATATAATTAAAATTCATGAGTTTCATAAAGCAGTAGTTCTGATGACCAATTAGTTTTTATAAACCTCCAGTGGATAAATGAACAAAATGCAAAGGCTTTATTTTCATTTTAACTCTAACAGAATGATTGACATAGCATTGTGATGTGCTTTGTCCCAACAACCTCAATACTCATTACTAAATGGAAAATTTTCAACATCTTTACTGAAATCGAACTGAATAATTCTATATGGTTAAATGTGATTTTAAGGTTGTAGAAGAAAGGTACATCACAGTGGACAGAGGGTCAGAGAAGGGAGCAAAAATTCAAATGATCTGTATCTAGAAGAATGCATTCTGACTCATTCTCAAAAAACATTATTCTAGGATGGAGACAAATCTGCAATTACTAACAAAGAACTGGACCCAACTCTGATACATAAGTTATTCACACTTGGAATACTCATTTTATCTGACTGGTACTATAGGAAAAGTTAGGAACAAAAAAATGTAAATAATAGGCCCCAAAAGACACAGGCAAAATGATTTTTCAAACTGTCGCAAAATCTAACTACAGCTTGATGCTTCTGCTACTTGCAGCCCCATGTAGGTCTCTGAAATTATGGAGCTTAAAGAGAGAGAAGGGTGGGCCTTGAATTAGTAATTAGAATGGCCCTCCTAATTTTCAGAATCCCTAGGAAAAGGAGATATGATAGAAATCTCTACCTAGTGTGCTGATAGATTGCTGCTCAGAGTGTATGTTGTTGAAAACCACATATGTATATTAGAAGCTTTAAAATGTTTATAGAATGTAATTAATATGCATTCTGTGAGTGTTTTGGAGTAATGATATCTAATTCAACAAATTATTCAAGTTTGTTCATTCCTATGTTATATTTAACATATTAGAAATGACAACAATAAGAGCAAAAAGTAAAACTAGTATATAAACTAAATAATGGAGTATCCTTTGAATAAGTTATGATTCGCTGTAATAAAATTGGGCCATTTAAATGACTACAAATAAATGTAGTGATTGGAAGACTTTAGTCAAAATTATATCAGTGATAGTCATTGCTTTGCTGTACTGAAGTTTCTTTTTCTTTAGAAAAAGAGATAGGAAGACAATAAAAAAGAAAATTAAGACAAGGAGGAAATGAGTTGACCTAACTGGGTCTACATCTGGGAAATTGCTTGTCCTTGAATTTCCTTGGTTAAAAATTTCCCTCCTCTCCTATACTAGGCAAACCTCTACACATCTTTCCAAATTAAGTAACACTTCTCTGAGATATCCCTGCCTCCTGAATGCTATGTATTGTTTGGTTTCAGATTGAAACATGTATCTTTTTGCTTTTGTACATGTATTCACAATCCTCAGTGTGTCTTAAGAGCTAACATGGTATTCTTTTTAAAATGTGCCTGGCTATGTGAAATTGCTTATGACAGTATAAAATTTGGGGATGCAGGCATGCTGAGTGAATAGATGGATAAATGAATTGAAAACTCTAAAGTGAATCTAGTACAGTGAGTGATTTCTAAGCTTTTAGTTAGTGGTTCTTTCCTCAACTATGCATGGAAACAAAGAATCATAAACAGTGTTTGTTACACAATATGTGTTGAGTACATTAGTAAACTAAAAGGTGAAGTATTTTCATTGTAATTTTTGTGTAATACATATTTGCATGGGCATCGAGGCTATACTTACTTGACATGTTGACTGTAATTGAGTATATTGTAATTATATGCATTCCTAAGAGAAAATTACTCTTAATAGGCATGTGAACCCTATTCTTTAGGTCCTATAAAGAAAAAAATGATTTTTTTCTTTAGCTTCAAAACCTCCTCTGCATGAATAACTTTTAAAATAACTGATAAGACTTTAGCCATAATTAAGAATACTAATTCAGTATTTTGTAGAATTATGCCATAATGTTTCTGATTTACAAAGATGAAATTCTTATTTTTATAATTCCAAGTGCATTGTGCAATTCGAAACAAATACGAATGACATTTTTTACTTGATAGGAAGGAAAAAGCACTTAGAATAAATCTCATCAGCAGTGTTTAGTTTTGGAAATGCAAACTAAGTCAACTTGCTTCTTTTCCCTAGAAGTGCTGCCCTTCTTGTGACACTGTGTTTCATTTTGTAACCCATCTCTGCTGCTTAGGCCAGATATGCATTTTCTGGATGCAATCTGTTGGTTTCCAATGGTTTACTACATGGTGGGCTCTATTGACAAGTAGGTGACAACATTTTTGACCCATAAGTAGTGTAGCGTCCTGTGGTTTGTCGTGTGCTGTGTCTGTCCTGCATGATGAATGTCGTTTGCCACATCACTTTTGTGAATATAATACAGTGTGCATGTGGAGCTTCTGTACCTTATTTACACTTCCAGGGTGGTAATCTATTGTTGAATGAAAGCAAATTTTGTTGCATGTCCATCTGGTCAGTTGTATTCAGTGTCCAAAGTTATTTCAATTCTGTGTCTTCTAATTTACCTTATTGCTGTTGTTACGGTGACGTGAAAAATACATCAATATCATTATCGTAACTTGTGTGGAAATCCTCAAAATACTTTAGAAATGTTAATTTCAGCTTCTATTTCTAAATAGGAACATTTTCTTAACACCTTATTCTAGTGCCTATCAGAGATCGAAGTTTTTAAAATACTGTCAATCAAAATATCATGTGTCATGCATTAGTATAAATCATAAATTCTTACCTATGCATCATGATGACATTATTAACATGCACAAAGTAAAAGATCAGAGAACTGATGTATCTGAATACATCAGTTCCATTTTTAAAATGCTAGAATTTACAAATTGAGAACTGTAGTGCTTACATTCTCCCCTGTAGTTGTTGAAAAAAATCTATAAACATTAAATGTGTTTATTAACTGTGTGGATATATTAAAGGTCAACCAGATTAAAAATATTTAGTCTCCAATCTATATCAATATAGTTAATATCATTACTTATAATACTAGCTAAATAAACAAAATGCAGTTGAATATACTAAATTCACCATTTAAATTTTACATATTTTATAACCAGTAATGTGACCTTGAACTGATAGTATTCTATTAAAAATTCACGAGAAAAATCTTTAAAAGATAAAGAACTAACATCCCTTCTGTCTTTTCTGATAACTTTGAAATGAATTTTTCTTTGTGAAAGCGTTAGTGTTAAAGAAAAGGAGAATCGAGAGCATTAACCTCGTAGGGATGGAAATGAAACAGAATTGGCTCTAAATTGATAATTACTGAAATCGAGCAATAGAACATAGTTCACTTTTGCGTATGTTTGAAGTTTTCCTTACTTCAAACACTCCTTTGAAAAAATTACAATACAATCAAGGATGCCCCCTCACACTCGCACATTTCACATTCTAGTCGTTGGAGGACAGAGTCAAAATTCTAGTCTTTGGAAAAGTGAGTCAAAAAGGATGAAAAATGAGGCTCTGTCAGTTGGATTACTGTATTTACAGCAGCTTTTTCATTCACATTAACTTTCCTTCGCTGCCATCTGGTGGCGATACTGTGTAAAGCAACATATTGGAGAAAGTGGGATCATGTGGATGGAATAGAGAAGTTAAAGATAGACATGAAATATATGAATAAATTGTTAGTCCATTGAAAAAAGTAAAGTGGTTAAGTTAAATATTAAATAAAGAGAAAAATAATGATTTAAAATTAAAGTATGAAGAACAAATGAGCTTCCACGCTTTTCAGGAATATCATTACAATTGTATATGTTGTCTATTGATTTAAACTCGTATTTAATGATAATTACTAAAATCATTTGCCAGTGCTATGAGTAAAATATAACAGCCAAATTTTTTAAGGATGGAATTAACTGATGTATGTGGATATGGGTAGTTTTCAGAAATTTATTTTTTTTTAATTTTTTTATTATTTTTTACCAAGAACATGTATTGGTACATTGCATACATAATGATCATAATCAACATGGTTATTTTGTACCTGTACATGATACATCTTGGTTTTCCCCCCTCTTCCCCCCTTCCCCTCCCCTCGTTTTCAGAAATTTAAACAGCTATTTTATAGCAAAAATTTTGTCAAGTATTTAACTTCAGCTTCATTAATTATTACTGATCAAGCCTCCATTTTTTGTATCTTAACTTCTAAATGAATATTTTTATCCAATCAAACTTAACTTCTGCCACTTTATATTTCCCCTTTTCCTAATAATTCTAATTGGTTTTTTTTAAGTGGGAAAAATATTGCAAAAGCTGAAATATAAAAAGTAATTCAGAATAACAGGTGATGTGAAATCAGATGACTTAGTTATCATATTTATGTTCTATCATGGGCCATAGCACACTCTTTGGGTATGGATTCAAACTCAGGGTCTTGCCCATGATAGGCAAATGCTCTACCACTGAGCTACATCCTCAGCCCCTGAATAACTCCTTTGTAAAATACGTTTTCATAGATGTAAGAGCTATTATGATTAATTTCATAAATAAGAGGAAGACCCAAACATTCCTAGAGCTTAAACTTGAAGACTGTCATACTGATTGGGGGTTATGGTCCTGACCCCTCGTACCGTAGGAAATTTATTTGGAATAACATTGTGTTTCCACAGTTTTAGCCATAAAATCCCTGCCACAGAACACTGCTCGTGATTCAAGTGAAATAATTTTTCTGGACTACTCCTGGGGATCTTGGACTCAAAGCTTTGGTAATACTCTCTCACCTAATAATCGAGTAAGATATCCTGCCTCCCACCTTGTCATAAAAGGAAAACAGTTCTCTTTAAAGTAACATAGCTAATTCAACCAATTAACTTGGAAAAGATTCCCAGGGATCTGACTCTTTAAGAATCTAAGAAGGACAGTGGTTAAGTTTTATACTTCTTATTTTAAATTGGAAGATGGTGAGCTAAGTCAACCTATCTATTCTTATCTGTCTTCAATCAACTCTGTAGGACACTGTTCTTCAATTTAGTCTCCCTTAACTACTCAGATCTATTTTTTCTAGTTGGATAGAGCAAAGGCAGTGAGGATAATGGTTTCCCTGTTTAAGCTTTAAGGATAAACATCTTTTGCTTTTGTTCAGTGGGAAAGGGCTAGGTATAGCATTTCATCAGAGTTAGAGGAGAAGACTATAATAGCTCACATGTATTTGTCTTTTAATTTTGTAGTCACCTCACACAGTCGAAGAAATCAGCTTATTCAGTCACTTGCTTAAACTCTTGGCTAATTGGTAGGCATAAACATGACAGATATTTGTGCAATTCCAGGTTCTCAGCTCTGTAGAAACAATCTCTAGCCCATAACTCTTACATGAGGAAATAGTAAAGTGGACACAGTGGTGCAAACCTGTACTCTCAGCTACTCAGGATGCTGAGGCAGGAAGATAGAGAGTTCAAGCCCAGTCTGGGCAATTTAGTGAGATCCTATACTAAAATAAATACATAAATAAGATAAAGGAAGTGATAAAGCTTTAAAAATAAATATTTCATAGTTTTGTATTTCTTCGTGAGGCTCGACAATCTAAATTAAGAGTATCCTTCTCTACCCTTACCAAAGGCACCATAGAAATAAAAATATAAATCTTGTGTCTTCGAAGTTGTACGTTAACTATAAAATCATAGTTGTAATGTGCTCTTTTATTGAGAAATGGGTCTTTCCAAATGTCATTTATATACTTAATAAATCTTGTAAAATAAACATTCTTAACACAGATGCTCTGAAACAGATAATATCTAATGAAATCTAATGTTCCCTAAATAAAAATATTCCATATCAGTAGATAACATCGGATCGTAATTCCGTTGGCATCTACCTGTGCACACATAAGAAGACAAATCATCTAAGCACAGCAGCAAGCAAGTTTAAGCACTCATTCTAACCTGGTGGTGTATTGAAAGTCCACTTTTCTCTGTTGATGTTTATCAAAGCCTAGATGATTTGCTCAGGTGCGGAGTGACCTTTGCTGCCAACATGGTGGTGGTGGACAAGGAGAGTACCATGAGCGCGGAGGAAGACTACATGGCGGACGCCAAGACCATCGTCAATGTGCAGACTCTTTTCAGGTATGTGGCTGTAACCGAGCCGCCACTGCCTTTCCACTAAATGTGTAGCAAATAATTGAGTCTGACTTGTGTGTGAGAATAAACAGGAGACATTTATGTTTACTTCATATCCTTTCACTTATTCATTTTGTCGTAAGTCATTTGACTATGAAACATACATCTCTGTGACTGGAACTGTGTAAAGTCCAATATTTAACAGCAGATCAATAATTCTTTTAAGTAGAATTATATGTCAATTTTCCTAGAGAGCTTAATACCGAATTCAGAAAATTGTGCACAGCGGCAGTCATGTTTTAGGACAAGTTCTTCATGTTTGGATTTTTGGTTTCATACCTAGCAGCAGCTCAAGTATGTGTTTAACTGAGATCGAAATATTGCAGAGCTGTGAATGGGTAATTTATCCAGCTTAGAAGCAAATTCGTTATCCTCACTATTTTTATATGTTCCATTAACTAACCAGTTAGTTTTGTTAAACTCATGCGGGTGTAAGTCTCCATTACGGTTGTCATTGGTTAAATGTAGACAGTCCTGAACAGAGAAAGGTACTTGCTATAAGCAAAGTCAAAATCATTTATAAAGTGAGACATCTTTGTCACTTGGATTGATTCTTTTTAGAATCATCTGAAAACTAAATATCAGAAAGATCATTTTTTCAGCTTTATGACTGCATTTTGCAACAGCTTAAAGGAAATACCTAAGCTACCAAATTATGAAAGTAAATAAAACAGTCTCAGCTCTATCAGCATCCTCTTTGACTGTACCTTCACACCTTTATATTGTAGCAGTGCTTATATAGAGGCCAATTATCTCAGGTAATAACTTTCTTTCAAAATTCAGAGGAATTGATTCTCAGGGCCACGTGTAGTGGCACATCTTGTAATCTCAGCAGTGAGGAGGCCAAGGCAGGAGGATTGCCATGAGTTCAAGGCCAGTCTGGTCTACACAGTGAGTTCAAAGTCAGCCTGAACTGCATAGTGAGACCCTGTCTCAAAAAAAACAAACAAAAAATAAATAAAGTTGATTCTCAGAGTGACCATTTGGAGTATGATTTTAAGAAAATTACTTTCCTCTTCTAAATCCCATTGTCTTAATGACAGTACTTAAAATTTGCCACTATATAACATTATAGCACATACTTAGTAGATGTTAATATTAGCTACTACAATTACGATCAGTATAATAATCACATTCATGTGGCAGAATGGAAAAGTTACACGTGCTAAAGAAACAAACTTCATCTGTTGCCATCTCTGCCCTTAGTGACTCTACAAACCCTACCAACTTTGTGACCTTAAATTGTATTTCCTAACATTGAAATTCAGTTGTCCTCATCTATATAATGTTGTGGGAAATAATAATTTACCCACATTGTGGTGTTAATGTAAAGATTAATGATCAGGTGTGTAAGAGCTCTTTCCAGCACCTGGAAAATCCATTCTGGATCTGAATGAAAACCTCTTGTTCTAGAAGGACAAATGTGCAGTCTGAAGTTATAATGTGGGAGCTCAGTGAGAATAAAGCTAACTAGTTCTTGAGCTCTGCTAAGTAGTACATGGAAAGGTAGTCTAGGGCATGTCTAAACATGGCAGATACGTAAGCACCTTTTTTCTCTAGAGAATGAAAAAGGAAATTATGGAGAATTAATTAAGGGATGAGCTTTAGAACCGGTGAATAAAGTCACCTCACTTTTGGATTCCATGCATTGCAAAAGCTAACTATAGTTTTAAAGGAAGAGTATCTTGGTTTTTAAAAATGTGATTTTGTTTTCAATTTAGTGTGAGTTTGTTTCTATTATGGTGTTGTTTCTGTTGATTTGATTTTTTTGTGTTCTCTGAATGAATTGTCTTGATTCCAAGATAATAATAACTCATCCTCTTACTGACAGGTATGAAGGCCCAAAAGAATAATTTAAAAGTAACCAACTAGAATAATTAGGGCAGATATACATGTGCCAGATGTCTGCAGAGGCCGCCCTAGTCTGCATACCTAGCTGAAGAAGTGACTACAACATCTTCAACTAATGAATGAATGAGTGACTTTAAATCCCTTTACTATTAAGTTTACTCTGTCTTCAGAAGCAGGATCTTTTAGAAATTATTCAATTTTTATAACATCTAGACTGAATATATTCCACAAGAATTTTTGAAAAAAGTGACTGGATACCTGAGTTGCAAAGTGATTTATTCTGTCAGTTTCTTTCCTGTGTCCTGTAAGGACATGTCCAGTCTTGTACTAAATACATGACAGTATTTTCAGGAAAATAACTCTGTGAAAATGCTTGAAGGCTTGATAAGTAAACTGCTAATCCATGTTTGCAAAGCTTTTCTAGTCTTACATAACAAGAAGTAAGACGTGTATACAGCCCTGTGATATAACAAATGTCACTTGTGTCATTGGGTCATAAGTGACCTGGTCATGTAAGCCTGTGGAGTTTTGTTTTTCACATGCAGTCAATTTCCACACAACAGATCAGTTTTCATTCCTCAGATATTTGAGTTCCCAGTTTATCGAGACTCGCCAGCCCTACTGTAATTCTTGATGATGTCAGCAATCTTACACAAATGTGTCTTTCAGTATCTTACCTTAGCTGTCCATTCCGATGGTCATGGCCTTGACCTTTGATCCAGGAATAATTTTACCTTCTGTATTCTCAATATCTAGCATTCAGTTTTCTGGGCATTACACTTGTTTTCTACCTCATTTTTCTAATATCCTCCACTCTTTAACAGTCCTTTGACTGTCCTAGAAGCTATTGTCTGCTGATCCTACACACTGTCTGTGGAGAACGGAGACCTTTTTCTCCTCCTTACACTGATTAAAGTTCAGAATTATTCATTGTAATCATGCTTTGTTGAAAACCTCAGTGGAAAATTACTGAGTGTTTACTATCACCTAACACTGATCTCACTTTTTCCTTTTCTCTCTTCTTCCTACTCCTAGCTTTCTGTACTTAGTTTCTCTGTTTAGTACCTGCATGCAATTCCCTAGAGCAGATGACCGTTTTCTAGAGATATGATTCGGTTTCCCATCTCAGTAAGCATCAGGCAACCTGAAATCAAGTAACGGTGGCTGGATTTTTAAATATTTAGGATGAAAACCGTGGTCTTCAACTCCTATGGAGCTAAATTCTTAAATTAATCATGCAAGAACGAATAGTAGTTCTAAAATACTAGGTAATTCTCATATCTTCACATACTTCATTAATCTCCTCAGTGAAAAGATAATTTTGTAATCGTTTAATTAGTAAGACCTATAATATTGGTGGAACTATAGACAACAGATCAGCTCCATGTGAACTTTCTGATTAAATTCAAAGTGAGCCTCCCTGGTGGTGAAATAGAATGTTCACTGTAACTGGAGTTTAATTTAGACAACATCCATCACGTTGTTTATTCTGAAGTATTTTAATTTACATATATCCTGAGTCATTCATTTGATATGGATGAAATTGGGCAATAAAACTCGAAGAGTTCCATAGTCCTAAAGTCTTACTTTTTAATCCAAGTGATCCGAATATGTCCATATTACTCCATCATATCGCCAGACAAAGGTATTGAAATAACAAAATGAAATGAATTCTGATTTACTCAGAGCAGTACCTGACACATGATAATGGAAGCCACTGCTTGTTAAATGAATACATCCTCAAACTGTAAAATATAGTCATTTAAAAAGGATCTACGTAAGTTGATATCATGGCTACTTTATAAATCAGATTACTATTAAAGCAAGGTACTAGATGCAGTAATTTTTTTTAGCTTGTTTATTTCAAGGAGAAAGTATTACATCTTCTGATTTACTTGACATCTGTATGAATTAGGCAGACAAGCATTACTGTATGTTGTTAATGTATGAGAGTGAAGCTACACTTCATTTTAGCATTTATAAAAGGCTGTGGAGCTACTTTGGTCCATGCCATTTTGAATGGATTACTTTGCCGTTATTTTGATGTGGGACATTTTGACTTTACATATTTACCTTTCAAAATGCGAAGTAATATGTTAATTAGAAACATATTCAATCTGTACAGTTATGTTACATCTTAGGAGACAACAATGGGATGCAATTCAAGTGTAATATGATAGTAGAAATGTTCTGATTCACAATGAACTTATGTAACTCGTATGGCCTGCTCTGCCAGATTAGAATAAGGTTAAATTTCTTATTCAGAAAATGAAACTGGTGAGTTGAGCTCCTACCTTCTTGGTTCACTGACTCACACACTTTCGCTTGATAGGGATCTTGGTAGATTGCCAAAGGACCCCTCCGGGTTATTGAGTTTAATAGGGCCCCAGTCTGGAGAATCTCATTAATTTCCCTGGAGTATATGTGTTTATTGGGAGGGAAACTCTGAGGCTAGGGAGCAGTTGAAGGCATGCAGAGAATTCTTTCCTATTTGTAATTTAAACATGGGTTTGTAATTGAAAACCGAGTTGTACAGTTTAATTTGTCTTCTTTCAAGGAGGAAAAATAATTTTCCCTTTATCCTTTAAAATTCTCAGCTAGCACATATAACAGATGGACAAAATAGACTGATAAGATTAAATACACAGTAACAAGAGAAAATATGCCAAATTTATTGATATATATGCCACTCCCATAACTGTGGGAAAGACTAACTCAGGGAAGTGCCTTAGGACCCTGACTTATCGAGTGTCTTCAATAAAGGATGACACATTTTTAGAGAAGGACAAGACAAAGCAAAGGACTTTGTGTCTTTAGGGTTGGCACATTGGAGAAAGACGAGTATATAAAAACTAAAGGGAGATAAATTTATGTATTTATGTATTTGGACGCTGGGGATCGAACTCAGGGCCTTGTGCTTGCTAGGCAAGCACTCCATAACTTGAGCTGAATCCCCAGCCCCCGGTGGTTTGTTTTAAAAATTCCTCTGATGCAGTCACCAGGTTGACAAGACTCTAAAGTGCACCTTTGGTATTTAACTTTTGTCTTTTCTGGCAGAGAGAGTAGGAGGGACATATTTGTAAATTACATCCTGGCTTTAGGCAAAGTGCAGAACAGATAGCATTTCTTACTTCTGCTTTTTCTCAATTGCCTTGATCTCAAAATAATCCTTAAAGTGGCCTAGTTTGTTTGGGATAGCATATTCTGCCCCCACTTCAATCGCTGTAACTAATGTATACATTTGCTGGTTCACCTCCTGCACGATTCTTGGAGGGAGTGATGTCCTTCCTCCAAAGAATTTAGCCAGAAAGAGCTACATTTTCACCCCAAGTCCAGAATACAGCTCCCAAATCCTCAAATATCTCATGAATGATCCTGCGGCTTGTGCTGGGCTGGTGGGGCCACGAGTAACCTCTAGCCAAGCGTGCTTCATGACAGAATGAGCTCCTTCCCCAGAACAAGCTAGATTCTGGGCTTTTTAATGGATCATTTCACCCTGGTTCGTTCCTCTTCTCATGGCGAGTTTTCCTTTCCATGGCTTTTAATATTTGTTATGGCAGCAGACTTTGTCTGGGACAATCTCTTCCCTAGAGGTTCCAGATCCCTGGAAGAACAGAGCACATCTGTTCCTTTACTCTCGACAGACTCTTGAATCTTAGCTGCTTCTGGGAGAGACAGTTTCAGAATAGCACAGGCTTTGGAAGAAGGTCTTTGTCTAGCTGGACCCTGTTACAAATTTCTCTCCCTTGTGCCCAAGGACTTTCATTTACACATCTAAGAAGAAACACTGAAGTGAGTCTTCCAGGTATAAAATCTAGTAGAAACTGAGTATTTGATTTGCAGATTGAAAATTCTTTGTCAAAGTTTTATCAAAGAATGCATTTATTACATTTACAAAATATTTCTCATTTTGGATTTTTATATACATTATTTTCTAAAATACATTTAAATAGACATTAAAATGTGCCTTGAGTGAAAAACAACTACTTCAAAATGGCCATGTCAGATAGACTCATTAAAATGCACTACTTTGGGAATGTTTGGAGTCTTAGTTACTTTCCTCATCACCAGAACAAAATACAGTACTCAATATCCAAAGGTGAAGGAGGAAGGGTTTATTTCAGCTCATGGTTTGTAGAGTTTCAGTCCATAGTCAGCTGGCTCCAAGGCAGGGTGTCCTGGCAGCAGAGAAACAATCCATAGTGTGGCAGGTAGGAAGGAGCAAATCAGCAGCCTCCCTTTCTTTCCTTTTTTATTCCATCCAGAGTACAAGCCTATTGGTTGGTGCCACTCACCCAGGGTGGGCCTTCACACTATCCACACCCAGAATTATGCTAATCAGTGGACTAATTTAGTTATCACCCTTAATCTATATTCACACAACCTAAATCTAGCCACCTCTGAAAAAACCCCAACCTATGATCACCTGAGGCTTTGGAGGAACATCTAGATACAAGCTATACTAGTCTGGCATGCCAGTCGGATCCATCTTTATTCTTATTTCACTGAGAAGGAAAGCAATATGGAGAGAAATTCAGCGATTCAACTTAACTCGTGGAGGAATGTTACAGTTCAGAACAGAGGCACAGTGTAAAGGATAGAACAAAGGATTACTCGGAGTTAATGTCCAGTCCAGACCCTGAGAAGGCCCAGAGGGGCTGCCATTAACTGAAACCCCTCAGTGGGAAAGAGTCTGATGAGGTCAGCCCCGAACTGAAGCTTCTGTGGCCTTTTATCGGTAGCACCAGGAAGCAAGGTTAAAAGAAAAATGAAGCACATCTGAGCAGGAACTCAAGTAGGGGACGGGGGAAGGACAGGGGAAGATAGGGGTGGTCTGTCTGATGACAGGCCTTGGAACCAATATCACTGTTAAATCGGAGTATGGGCAGGACAAAGGCCAGAGCATTCATTCCTTAAGGCAATATATCTGATCCTAGCGGACTTGTGGCTGTCTTTTAATATCTAAGTATGTGTTACAGGAGATTTTTTTTGGGGGGTGGCTTCAGAAGTCCCTTATCTCTGCATATCCCTGTCATTCTTACGCCTGGCCAACACCCCCACTTAGGAAAAAAATAGCAGATTCAGGACTACAACCTGAATGTCAAGTGGAAGACGAGATGAGAAAACTTTCTGTTGGAGCTGAGAAGGAAAAGTTTTTCTGGAGAGTACAGAAAGTAATGTTTAGTGCAGAATAGGTAAGAAATTAATTCATTGTTAAATCTATAAGGTAAAAGTGCAGGAGTGATTTATTTCAGAAGTTTGAGTTCTTTCAGTAAGAAGATTTCTTTTTTTTTTTTTTCCCTTTAAATTTTGCTTTTGTTTTCTAAAATTTAGCTGAGTAGCCTTGTAAGATAATGAGTACTGTCACGGGGAAAATGCGTGAATCCTGGATCTGTCAGGTGAAATACAGAAATTCCTGCAGTGGGTCAATAGCAGGAAAGGATAAGTGCTATGGCCACCTGTGGGTCTTATTTATTGATGTAGTGCACCCGGCCAGCAGATGTGTTGAGTATCTAGTAAGTGCTGAGACTATTCAGGATTCTGTGGCTTAATAAATAGACTTGGCTTATGGCCTTAGGGTGTTACTGGCTGGTAGGGAAGGTATTAAGCAAGTCATTCAAGATTTAACAAGAGAATTGCAGGTATGGCAACTACCGAAAAATGTCGAACGTTATTGTGGTGAACTTATTGTTGTGCTCACCTTGAGCAGGAACACCCACCCGGCCTGAGTTGGTGGGTTCTGAGCATAGAAGATCCACCTGAGGATTGTTGCCAACAACATGCGGGAGAACAGGAGCAGCAGACAGGGGCTGGCTGTTTCCCAGGAGAAGCTCTGCTGCGGCTGGTTCTCCCGAAGGGAACTCGGCTGTTCTAGTCGCAGAAGAAGCTCGGGGCCTTGCTGTGGTTGGGGAAGGCTGCTGTTTGCTTTGGGGAGCTCTGGTCTGCATCTTCGCTGTGAGTGTCACATGCCGGCTCCAGTGTAGATTTCTTCAGCGTTCGAGTGCAGATATGGATGTACATGGGACATTGCTGTAGGCTCCCAGGCCTTGATTGAATCTTTTGGGTCTCTAGTGTGTTGATAGACATTCTACACTGTTTCTGCATTTGATGTGTGTGTGCGACTGTTGTAATGTGTAAATGTCTTTATTAAATCTGCTCCCTTCCAAACCATTGACTCTGGAAAAGTAACTAGTACAAGAAATTGGTACTGGAGAAGTGGGGTTCTTTCTGTGATGCTGTCTGGCCATGTGGCTTAAGATCCTTCAGAGTTAATTTGAAAAGGTTTTGAGAGACCAGCCACAGATGCAGCCCTGGGATGCTCTAAACTTATTATATGAGAGACTCTGGTCGGAGCATGGAAAACCAGACTAAGTGATGCAAATGTTGCTGGTTAGGAGGAGGCTCAACAGGCCTCTGTTGAGAGAGACTGCATTGGCTGCTGGATCCAGGCGGTGTGTGTGTGCTTGGGCAGAGGTTGGTCTGCGTTTTGCTCGTATTTGGAGATAGTGCCTGGATGGCAGAAAAGTTTCAGTGCAGTCTGGTGTTGGGACAGCAGCATAGTTACTGTTGAGGGCTTTTGGCTGGATCTCTGTTGGAAATCAAGAACGGAGAGCTGGCAGGGTGACATGAAGCATTTGGCCAGAGGGGAGCTGTGGATTGCAAGGATGAGCAAAAGAGGAAACGGTTGTGGAGAAAAAAATGGGACAATGGAAAAATGACTCGAGGCCTTTGATCAGAAGGGAGGACTGTATTCAGGGCGCAGGAGATCCTTTGGGGCATCTCTCAGTGTTGCTGTGCTCTATTAAAATTTATGGAAACCAAAAGAGTTTTAAAATTTGAAGCCATATTCTTTAATGTGGATATACTATATTAAACAAATTATTGCTTTAGAACAGGCAAGAGAGACAGAATGGAGTTGCTGTATATTTGTATGTATATTTGTAATTTTTGGACACCTGTTTGTAATCATTTTTGAGACTCCTTTGAATATTTGTTTCTGGTGTGGGAATAAGTGCAATAATAATTGCATTGTTAATGTAAGTCTGAATAGACCAAGATACGTTAATTCTTCACAAGTCCGCTGCTACAGACCATGGTTTAAAGAAATTGTGGGGTTATCAAGTTGACCAGGGGCAGGTTGTGGTGGACTAGTTATTGTGCTCAGCGTGAGCAGGAACACCCAGCTGGACTGTGGTTCTGGACATAGAGGACTCACCTGAGGATTGTTGCCATCAACATAAAAGAAAACAGGAGCAGACAATAAGGGCCGGCTGTTTCCCAGCTGAAGCTCTGTAGTTGCTGGTTCTCCCTAGCGGAACTCGGCTGTTCTCTTTGCGGAAGGAGTTCAGAGCCTTGGTGTTGTCAGGGATGACTGCTCTTTGCTTTGAGGGACCTCTGGTCTTCATCTTTGTTGTGAATGTTGTACCCTGGCTCCAGTAGAGATTTCTTCAGCCTTTTAGTTCAGGCATGGACTCACATGAGACAGTCCTATGGGCTCCCAGACCTTGATTGAATTTTTCAGGTCTCCAGTGCATAGACAGACGTTCTGCACTCTTCCTGCATTTGGCTTGTTTGTGTGTGAATGTTGTAATGTGTAAATGTCCTGTATTAAATCTGCTGTCTTGCAAACCACTGACTCTAGAAAAGTAGCTAATACAATTATGCACCCAGATACTACAGATATTTGCTCAGTGGGTAGAAGATACCTTCTTGAGGTATTCATAATCTTTCACTTGGAAAGTGAATGGAGGCTAAGTGGGCAAAAAGATGAGTCCAGCATTCCAGAAGGGGAATGTGCAAAGCTCTGTAATTCTAAGAATTTGGGCTTAAGGGCTTAGATCAGAACAAGGGGAAGACTGGTATGACTTGAGGTTGAAGTGGTGTTGATAAGCCGCCATATTCATGGTTTTGGAAAGTATGTAAATGAGTTGATACTTAAGAATAATGGGAAATCATTAAAGGATAGAGAAGTTTAGGCACAACATGGAGAATGGTTTGGGGAGAGGAGTAGGTGTGAGGATACCAGTGAAGAAGCTTTTACACTGCTGAAACTATAAGATCATAGACAGGCAGGTGTTTTTTTCCAAAGAATATTTTCTTTAATATGGCGAAAAAGAAACATAGTGATATGAGGAAATAACATGCATATGCGTTTGTGGAATGACAGTTCAAAATAATGTCGCTATAGACATAAGTAATTTAAAACAGACACAATATACATATATATATATAAATCCAGAAGTGATTTCCTTATATAGTGAAAAAAAATTTTAATGTGTAGTTTGTCTGTGGTTTACATGGATAAAATTTTAGAATATGAGAGACACTTGATATTTGTCACACTATCATCATTACTAGCCAGATTTCCTGAGATATTTTTAAATTATTTATAAAAGATTAAAATACAGTCCTGTTTTCTTTGGTGTTAATAGTTATAATTTAAAACCAGTGTTTTGTGTGTCTGCATCTATATATCTATATATTAGTATTTATTTGCCATTATTCAAAAACATCACTTCCGGTTACCATGAAAGATCAAAAATATAGCGTAACACCCTAGCTCTGTAATATTTTGATTAAAATAGCATAAATATTTTCCAAACTTACCTGGTTTCATCTGTTTTGCTTTAAGATTTAATTATAGCATGCTTCAGAGTTTTTCTACTGGTCTGTGACATAGTGTATGATATACTGTATATGTTACTCAGCTTTGCTTCACTTATAACAAAATATCTGAGACAAACTTAAAGGAGGAAAATTTTATTTTGGCTCATGGTTTCAGAGGTTCTCATTCATGGTAGCTTGACCTGTTTGCTTTGGGCCTGTAGCAGGCAGAGCATCATTGGGGGGAGCACATGGCAGAGCAAAGCTGCTCATATCATGGTGCCTGGAAGTGAGAGAGAGAGGAAGGACCTGGAACTCCAATACATTCTTTAGGAGCATGATCCAGCGATCTAACTTCCTCTAACTAAACCCTGCTTCCTAAAGTTTCCACCAGCTCCCAGTGGTGCCATCAGCTGCACGCCAAGCCTTCTACATAAGAGCCATGAGGGGACATTTAAGATGTAACATTCTGCCCCTGGCCTCCAACGTTTCCTGTTTACCTCCCAATGCAAAACGTATTCAGTCCGTCTCCAAAAGTCCCCATAACATTTACAGTTGCAGCGTTGCTCAGAAGTCCGTGTCCAAAGTGTCTTCTTTGACTCAAGGCAGACTCTTTGCTATAAGCACCTGTAAAGATTAAAAAAAAAATCACAAGTTATATACTTCTAACATACAGTTGTGCGACAGGCACACAGTAAACATTCCTTTTCCAAAATGGAGGCATAAAGCCTAAAGGAAAAGAAAGTGAGACAGAAACCCTGCAGCACAAGTGTTGAGTCTGGTAGCTCCTTGTCTGGCATCTGGGGCAAGTGGTGGCATGATGTGAGCGCCAAAGGTCTTAGGCGGCCCCCTCTGCAGTCCTACTGGCTGCTCTCTTGGGCTGGCTCTGCTAGCTGCCTACTTCTTCCCTTGGCATCTCTGACCTCCTGAGGGCTCCATTGTAGCACCAGTTTCACTCTTGGAACTTCACTTCTTACCTTGTAGGAGCTGCTTGCAGGGAATCTGACCCACTGTCTGCCCTCTCTAGATTTAGCCTTGAAATCTCCACTGAAGTTAGAGGGACTTCACAGATTTTGCATTCCCATACAGCTGCAAAACCAGCATCTTGTCGATGACACCGAGGTTGTCTGCTAGGGTACACCAAGCCACTCACACCATGGCTGTAGCAGCCTCTGGTGCAGCATGGCTGGACACTGGGAAGTGAATCTTAGGCCAGCAGTTCCCTCTTTGACCCAGCACTAACTGGTACTCTGGGGCTCTCTTCTCAAAGACAGGAACAGACTTTGTCCTTGAAATGTTTAGACTTTTAAAGCATCGGATCCAATGCACAGGCAGGGTCTTTCCAATTCCAGAGATGCCCCGAAGGGGTCTCTTCTGCAATCCTGGTGCAATGCACTTGGCTGCTTTTTAATGGTGATAACCCCTTCAGTAACTGTGTACTCCTTGGCTGTAACTGTAAATTATCTTTTTATGTCAACGTGGCAAATGTTTCATCTATTTCCACTCTACCTTTTGCTCCTAATTCTCACTGTAAATCTCACTGTAAATCTAGATAAAAGCAGCCATTAATGCCCCTGCCTGAATATTGTGCTAGAAGAGGTTTCTTTCCTCTGCCAGGCAAACTAATCTATCACCTTTAAACTCACCTCACAGTTTTAGGGTGGACAAGTACACACTTCTTGCCATAAAGTAACATGAATGGCCTGTAATCTCCTTCCCAGTAAAGTCTTTATTTCCATCTGAAACCTCATCGACATAGTCTTTACTATCTGCATTTCTATCAGCATTCTTGTCTTCCGAGTCCTCCAGCTTTGTCCTTAAATTCTGCGTCCAGTATTTCAGATTTTCTTTAGCCATCTTCTCCGTATGTTTGCAATTCTTCTTAAACACCCAGTCAAAACTTCTGTACCACATCACCAGGTACAGTGGCAACAATGACCCCACTTCTCTGAATAAATTTTCTGTGTTAGTGTTAAATTGCTAGGACAAAATATCTGAAGGAAACACATTGAGGTAGGGCCTCAGAGGTTTTAGTCCGTGGTTATTTGGCCTCTTCCCTTTGGGCCTGTAGTGGCAGGATGGCACAGAGGAAGTAAAGGAGGCTGCTCCCCTCAAGGCAGGGAGGAAGCAAAGAGAGAAAGTAGGAGGAGCCAAGGTCCCATGTCCCCTCTCAGTCTCCAGTGACTTCACTTCGTTTCTGCGGGACCCATTTCTTAAAGGTTCTCCCAGTTCCTGATGATGCTATTAGCTAGGGACCAAGCTCTTGGGAGAGATTTATGATACAAACCATGACAACATATTTTTCAATCTTCATATTGGTTAACATAACTGGGTATGTCAAAAAATATCCACTACGAAAATGAATGATGCAGGCAGAGAACTATTCCACAAGTATTTTGAACATCTACACAGCTACACTTAACATTGTAGAGTCAGGAGAGCATATAATTGATGAAAAATTTTAAGTGGAACGAACTGTTACTTTTTAATTATGAGTAAAATATTGCTGTGTTGTGATTTTAGTACCTAGGGAAAAGAGACGTCACTGTACTTCTAAATTGTTCTACATTTTAGGGACTAGTATTGCCCAGAAATATATTTTAGTGTTAGTATTCAAAAATACATAATGAAAAATAAAAAAAATACATAATGAAAAATAAATCAAAAATACATAATGAACTATATTAGCTAACTAAATTTATAATTATAAAATATCAAAATTGAATATATCTATTGCTTTTCTGATATAAAGAACATTGTAATATAATACGTCAAATGTGTTATTTAGTGCTAAACTTTCACTAGGTGGCAGACTTAGCTAATGTATTCGATTTCCCAGTTTAAAATAACACAAATGGTGTAAGTTCATTTATGAAGCCCAGAAATGCCAGGCATATCACATAAATTTTGTTTTCTACGTAATTTCAACTGCAGAAGTCACTCACATAAAATAAGTGGGTCATACACTTTTATTTTTCACTCATTGTTATTATTATTATTATTATTTTTTTGTGGTGCCGGGGATCGAACTCAGGGCCTTGTGCTTGCAAGACAAGTACTCTAATCACTGAGCTAAATCCCCAGCCCCTATTCATTGTTATTAAAACTCCAAATATACATGACTACATACATGTATATATTTCTAATTTGTGTATGTTAGAATGAAATATAAACAGAAGAATCAAGGCAATCACAAATTTATTCAAAGTTAGAATAATGCTGCTTACAGCAAAGATAAAAGCCATGCACCAAAGGAAATAAAAATTGTTTCAAAAGATGAAATAAATTGTCATTAATTTGCTGTTATATTTGCCTGATAAATTAATTGTCTGACCTTATATCTCATTATTATCCTAGATTTTTTTCTCTTGAGCTCTGCCTTCACTATTCCCTAATGCTTACTTTGTGAGGATTTTTTCAGCCACTGTTTTAGGTGATTTTTAGAATATGAAATCCTAACATATTGCTAGCTATTCTGAATGATTTGCTATTCTATTGGCATTATTCACATTTCCTGTCCAATAGGCTGCCTGCCTCTTCATCGTAATAGTAGGGAGAGGCTTTCAAACCTGAGTGCTTTGGTGTGGGCAAGGCTCTGCCATCTACAACCATATTACCTTGAATGCATTATTTCTTCTCTTTCTGCCTCAGTTTCCCCATCTGTAAACTAATAATTATAGGTAAATTGTAGAGTAGCGTTCTGTGACTTAAAGACATAATGTGACCTTCTTGATTTTCAACACTGTTGGAAACTATCTGGAACCAAAGGAGTCAGACAAATAGAGATGAAAATACGAGGCAGGAGGATGTGACTTTGGCAGGTAGCAATAGTATGCTTCCAAAATCCACCCTCAAGCACTGTGTTCAGGGGCCTTGCGGACAGTCACTAGACTTCTCTGATCCTGGCTGACTTCATGGCCTGGCATGAATCAGCTCAAGTGTAGAAGTCGCTGTAAAGATGGAGTAAAGGTTGAGCCACACACCTGCACCTTCTCCAAGGGAAGGAGGCACAGATGCACATGGGAAGCCAGATTTCTTCCTGAAGCTGTGAAGATTAAATGAGTTAATACAGGGACATTGTTTAGAAAATTGCTTTATCCATCTTTCATATTACCATTTTATGAACTTTTTTTTTTAACTTCCCAAAAGATAAAGGGAAAAGACAAAGAGGAGAAACTTGGGCCCATTAGTTTCCCTTTTCAGAGTTCAAAGAATAGAGCAAAATGAAGGTAAGGGACTTCATATTTACTTGATCCATTTTGATTTTACTGTTCATTTTAGTTTGAGATGTCACTGATTATTGTATTGTTTGTGACAACACATGTGGTAAATATCATTAGTGACATTTCTCTTTTTAAAATATTTTAAAATACTTCTGAAATTCCCAGATGGTATTAGCTTTGACATTGCTGACCTAAAATTCAAGTGGCTTTTTTTCCTCATCAGTCCACTAAATCTTTTAAGAGTTTGTGAAAAAAAAAAAATCCAAACTTTATAGAATTTACTATCAGTGGTGACTTTTGAAATGAAAAGAGTGAAACAAGTGAAAGCATGTCATGTATAATATAGACAATACAGTGTTTCTCCATAAACTGATCTAACTAACCTGCAAAACATTCTTAGTAAGATTTTGCATGCTGACCTGTATCTTCCCAAATGTACAAACAAGAATTGAGAAATTGTTTATTTTTTAAAGATTCATTAATTAAACACACATACCATGAGTACTAGGCACTAAGAGAGAATTTGAGCCTTCTAGATGCCACCATTTAATGAGAGAGCTCAGAGACAGATAAAATCCGTCAGGGGACAGGGCAAGAAATAGTGTGGTAAGTGACGACATCCAATGCCAAGGGGCCAGTGTGGAGAGAAGGGTTTTGACTTCTGCTGTAAAGGATTTAAAATTTTTCAACTCAATTGGATTTGAGAAGAAATTTTAAGTCATAACTGGGATTTTGAAGTACAGGGATCAAAGAAGAAAGTTTACTGAAAAGAATGCATTTTTAGGCCAAAGTGGTAAAAGGAGAAATGGAAAGAAGCAGGAAAGAGAAATGCCACCACAACTCTCAGTCCCCGTTGTGTGTCCCTGTAGTACATGTTTCAAAAGCCACGCCTCTGAGTTTCATGAGCCCCTTCCTCTAAAGAACCTAATGTTTAGGGTTTCCTTGAACAACTCAGAGTCACAATATTATTGAAAAGAGTGACCTCTTGCACAAATACAATTACTGTATTTTCAAAATCAAAACTCAGCAAAAACTGCATTCTGATTATTGTTTTGCTGATATTCTAGTTAGCTTCATCACAATTCAGCTAGACCAAGAAGTACAATAGCATTTGTTCTTAAAATTAAGATTAAGCCCTTTAATACTGGCTATCTTTCTTTCTGTTATAAAGAATGTATTTCACAAAACACCTGATGAGATCACGGGCCTTGATTGGGTAAAGCCTCCCACGTTAGTTCATTTAGGTATCCAAGAGAGCGCACAAATTTCACTTAAAACTTTGGAAGAGTTATTTTTAGTGCCTTAGCTGGAAGTGATGACTAAAGACCGATGGAAAGAGTTGTGAGAGGCAGGTAATCGGGGAAGGGGGGACTGCATGCTGGGCGCAAACCCCTCCAGGCTGCTGGTCTGCCGGGCAGGAGGTGCCATGCTAGAACTTCATCCATCAGTATGAGGGAAGTAGACCTGAGGAGAGGTTAAAATCTCACCTGTAGCAGGAAGGCTCAGACAGGGCGCTCTGGGCTGGGGTGGGAGGGGAGGGCAGGAAGGGAAAGGGGATGAGAGAAGGTGCCAACTTCCCACAAGGAGTGTAAACATAATGAACTATGCATGTGTACTAATAAACTGGAAAAAAAAAAAAAAAAAGAAGCACATTCCTTTAAAAGATACAAAATCCAGCCAGCAGGTGCTGGAAGTCAGGGCATACTCGCTACTGGAACTACTATTAAATGAGAGCAGTACAAATTGGTTTGTTTTTGAGTTGCAAATAAGTTTACAGTTTATATATTTTCTGTCAGTGCTAATTCTTCAAGAGATGCGTCCAATTTAGTAAAGAGAATGCAGTGGTCATATTTAACATACTTAAAGTCATATTCTGTGGGGACCAAACCCAGTATCCCCAGAAGTAGCTGCTACACAGAATCACAAAACAAGAGCCATGGAAGCCACTTGTGACACATAGATAGGAGGCAAAGAGTAGATCATCAGTAGCAGTAAAAATAGACTTTTTTGATGTTATTTTGCCCCTGTCCTATGGGTGAAAAAAAAATTTATGTGTGCACATATATGTATAAATTTGGTGAAGTAGCCAAGTGAGAAGAAAGCTAGTGAGATGAGATTTTTCAGTGTCTTTTTATACCACTATTAATGCTTTAGCCCTACTACCAGTTCATTACAGTGAAATTTTATTAAAACTAAGATAGTTGTACTTCTCCAAAGTTCACTGCATCAAAATTTGATACTTAAAAATGTTACATGGTAAGAATAGCGGGATATCAAAGAGCTCATGTAATGGACAAGAACCCATCGTTTGTGATATTTTTGCTAATCAACATACTTGTCTTACAAATTTCTGTTTTAATATCCCTTAGAAAATAATTTTGTAATGTCTTAAATCAGCGTTAGGAGTTTTTCTTCTTTGCTATTTTATAATTGCATGAAAAAATGTCTAATAAAAGCCAAATTACTGAATTTTTCTTACCATGCTGAAATGTTGGTTAAAATATTCTTTGGAAAATATTTCATTTTTCTTGTGTACAGAACATTTTATCTGGCACTGCGTGCTATTGTAATTGGTTATATTTTCAAGCCTAAGGGTAGCAACCACTCACTCATAAATATGTTGTTATAAAAAAAAAATTGGACTGTTAGTGTAATGCAAAATTTTTTTCTTGAAATGTAGGTTGTTTTCCAGTCTCAGTATTATTACAGAGCTTACTCACCCAGCAAACATGAGATTCATGCAGTTCAGAGCCAAAGACTGTTATTCTCTTGCTCTTTCAAAACTGGAAAAGGTAAGACCCACATCAAGAAAGTTTGATTTCACCATTTTGGTTCAAAGAATAACTCTGGGAATAGCTGTGTATAGAAAGAAATGCCATTAGATAGGAAAACTAAAGACACTGTTTTATTTCCTATTTGGGGGCTAAAATTGTAATTCAAAATTTTTTAAAGCAGTGGTTTGATAAATTGTAACCATTTTTATTACAAGTAAATACGGTAGAGATAATTTGTTCTGTCATTATAAGTAACAAATATAATTTATCAGAGAATTAAGTTCGACAGAAATGTGTACTTACAATGTCAGTTGTGCTGGTAATATTACAAATGAGTTGCTATATTGTGAGAACTATATTTATAAAGGGCTTTCGGTTTTTAAAAATGTTTACTATCTTAGAAGAGTGATGGGCTGTTTTGAAAGCTTGCTTCTTTTTAGACATTTTGGTGTCACCGGTAAAGTCTGAACAAAACTAAATTTCTCTCTTACCTAGTTAAGGGGTTCTGCCACTTCTGGAAAATATGGAATTACCTGCGAGGATGAAGAACAACACCAAAATGTACTGTGGGTTGGAGATTTGATTTCATAAGGGTATTTCAAAGCAGAGGTTTTGTTAATCCTTGGAGGAGATCCGGATGGTGCTGACAGAGATAACGCCATTGCAAAGTCCTATCTGGTGCACAGAAAGTTTTGGTTTCCTTTCTCAGTGTCTAGGCTGAGTGTGGGGTAAATGGTTTTTATGCTCAGCTTTCATGTAATACTAGTATACTGGCAGAAATAGATGTTAAAAAAAAGACTTATACATGTAAAAATGTGTAAATCTATGTTGTCTTTGTTGTTTATAACATTATAACATGAACTACTGATCATATTTTTATTAGTTCTTGATTTCAATTTAATTTTTGATTACCAATTGTTACTACATAAAAGGCTCAGTCTTTTACTGCACGGTAAAAGCCAATTAGTGCAGAGGCAAGACTGTGGGAGAAAAATAACTTGATTATAATGAACTAGCTGATCTGAAGATGGCAGAGTATCGACCCAAGACCTGAAGGGCAGTCTTCCCGGAATCTGACTTATAAACGAGAGATAAACGATTCAGACTGGTGTGGGCTTTCACACAGGAGGAGGTTTGTAGCCAAATGATACACTTCTAATCATATCTGCCCAGCTGGACCTACGTGTAGTTTCTGACATGTTACAACCAGGGACAGCTACATGAAACCCTTTTGCTGATCTGCAGTCTCATGGTAAGGAAAGGAAACACAGGCCACGTGATTGTTATCAAAGACAAAGACCAAGCAAATTACATGGTGACTCGGGCGTGAGATCTGGTCTCGGTGCTTGGCTACACCATCCTTTCAGAGCCTGGCCTAGTTTCTAGGGGGCGTTTTGTGTGAGTAAGGCTGTTTGGACCCTCTTCTCTGTTGATTCTCATTTCCAAAGCCAGTCTCACACACTGTCTTAGTCTAGTTTTACCACATTCTTTCATAAGTTTAAGCAAATTGTTGTTTCACTGCTGCTTCCTGACTTGAAAACTGAGTTTGAGACAGACTGAATGATTTTTTTTTCAAGATTATGGGTATTAAGTCGATGCATTATGGGAAATTTAAGGTCAGTAATATTCAGCACAGACAACTTCCATTATGCCATGTCATTTTAACAACATAAAAGGGCTGGAAAGCCGGGCTAAATTGGCGTAACTTGCGCAGGCAAATGCAGTAATTAGGAATCCAGTGGAATAGGTGCTGACATGATGTATTTGGAAGCCCATGACTAGTGAGGTGGGATCAGTTAGTGAATGAAAAACCCAAGCTTCGAAATGAGATTGGTAAAATCCATCACTACTTTTGAGGAATGGAACCTGGATAAATTATTTCTAGGTTCATAACCTTAAGATTCTTATCTGGAAAGTAGTGGTAGGAGCTAAATAATAATGTCGTTTTAAAGACTACACCACAGTCTCTGTACAATTTTAGTATATTTGCTGCCCAAGTGAACACTTAATTATGCAAACTAGCCTAGTGTTTGACATATACTTAGTAATCAAATAAATGATATTAAAAGCATAAATTATATTTGTTGATACTGTTACTAATAAACATTCTGTGAATTCAATTTTATATCAGGTCATTTGATGTAGCAAGATCATAATTGTGGAAGATATTTTAAGTATTTGTGAGTGCATGTGCCTCCGTAATTGTGTGTTTAACATATTAGGAAAAAAGAATAAAATGAGGTTTTGATCTTTGTTGGTAAATTAATTGAAAATCCGGGCTATTGCCAACTTGGAGATCCTCTTCACAAATGGGGAAGCAGCTTTATTTGAATAAGTTTTAAATGACATTGTCTCAGGCAAACTGTTAAATATGTTGGAGAGAGTAGATTATGAGCATATTAATAATTACATGCATGTTGTACATATGTCACATGCAAGTCAATTGTGTGTGTGTCTGTGTATATATATATATGTATCTCCAAATGAAAGATGAAAACTTCTATATCTTTGCAACAAACAAGAAGGTATGATATTGAGCAAGGGGCTCTGAGTGACATGCACAGAAACAAACACTGTGGCACAAGTTTTTGCAAGAAGAAAGACATTTTGTGGGTTTGACCATCAGGGAGGTCAGGAGCAGGAATCTCAGATTTCCCTCTGTCATCAGTTGATGTAGGAGGATTTATAGGAAGGGGTGGGGCTGTTTGTTAATTCGATGGCAAGAAGGGGGAGTTGTAGGGTTCTTTTGAGCTGACTTAGAGAGTCATCTTGTCTCTTTATGAGTAACATGTTCCTGTTCCAGAGAGGATTTATGTTTGATGTGGAGGATTTTGAGTTTACGATGTCCAATAGCTGACCCTAGAAGCTGGCTATTTCTGTTCATGTTATATTCATTAAACCGTCTTCAAACCATCCTTTATTGGATTCTGGAGGCTGTTCCTAAAAGGCAATTTAAGGACTTTGCTTTTAAGGAATTTATGTCTGCCGTGTGTCCAGATGTTACCCGATTTCAGGTACAACTTCGGGCATCCAGGCCAAACCCCTAAAGGGAATGAGCTACAAGTCACCATATTCTTTGATGTTCACTTTTCCAAAAGTTAAACAGGTGGGTTGAAGGACCCAGAGAAAGACATTCCTAGAATACGAAGTTGTATTAAAATGATTCGTGTCCACATCAGAGAGACAGAGCAAGGATAAAAGGGAGGGGTAGCAGCAGGGTGTCGTAGCACATTGCCGTAATCCCCGCACACTGGGAGTCTGAGGCAGAAGGATCACGAATTGGAGCCGCGCTGGGGCGATTTAGTAAGTTACGGAGGCTCCGTCTCAAAATAAAAAATGAAAAAGTACAAAGTCCTGGGTTCAGTCCCTGATACTGAAAAACAAAGGATAAGGACTTTTTCTTTTTTGCTTCAGAAGAAGTGTGTGTGCGCGCGCGTGCGTGTGTGCGTGCGGGCACGTGATTGCCCTTCTCTCTTCTAGAAATTCCCCAAAAAGAAAGATGGAATTCCTTACATCTCAAATTTTTTCAGAATAGAGTGGAAGAAAAGGAACTGAAATCAGTGATATTCATGTTACAAAGCTGTGGAAAGTTAGTCTGCTTAATTACCATTTTATTCATTGAAATTAGGATTTGAGGTTTTGTTGCATAGAAACTTGTATAGTCCTTTGAATTCTATTACGTAGCTCATCTTTCTGTCAAAAAAAATAAAGTTGGGCTCTTAGGCCCCAGTACTTTGTATATGACCTCATTTAAAGATATGGTCTTCAGAGACGAAATGGAATTCAAAGGAGGCATTTAGGGGCATCTTCATTAAAAAAGAACACAAAGACAGTGTGAAGAGATGGAGAGAAATGGAAAGTCAGCAGCTGTGATCCAAGGAGAGAGGCCTACAGTAGACCCTTCACTTAGAGTGCTTAAAAGAAACCCATCGTCCCAAGCAACTTGATTCTAGATGATAATTTCTGTTGTGCAAGACATCTATTTGTTACTGCTTTGTTATGGCAGCCCTAGCAAACTGCTTATGTGCCTTCCATTATAACCGCTTGTTTCCAACCAAATCACTAATATTTAATGGCACGAAAACACTGCTAACTTACTGTTTAATTATGTTGGTTTATTTGTATACTGGCTACAAAGAGATAATGTTACAGTAGAAAACTGACCCTTATTTTCCATGTCTCAGTGCATTCCCAGTAGCATTTTCTAGTGCCATAGGCTGAGAAAGAAGTGGGTTTTATTACTGTGAACATAATGTGTGAGTGTGAGTTTAGTCTCTCTGTAAGTAGATGCAGCTGTACCCTTACAGCTGACGCTGTCACCTTTAGAAACACAATCCAGGTTTTAAATTAGGAAAAGATACCAGCTTGGCTGCTTACAAACTTTTTTGGTTCTCATTCAAATTTAAAAAGTGGTATGATTTTTAGGAGTAAGTGTGAAACGTTAGACTGTGTGGGCCCCAGTTGCTTTACTGTTGTGCCGTTTCCTTATAAAAATTATATACCAATAAACGCGCAGTTTCCATTGGTATTAGAAGTAATACTTTATAACTGTTCTCTGGAAGTGGCCACTATTGAGGAATATCGGCTATAGGAGGAAAGATTGTTTTCCCATTGCACAGCTTATGACTGAGAGCCCCATAAAAAAGACTAATAAACAAGAGAAAAGCATAACACATTTATTTACTGTAAGTTTTACATGATACAAAAGTCTTTGTATGTGACCTTATTTGTTTTTCTCTGTTATTTTTTGGGAAAGGGAACGCTCAAAGAAGTAGGGAAATCTGCAATTTTTATGTTCTACGTGTGATGAAGAGTGATGATATCGAATTATGATGGGACAAAAGATATATTATCTAATGTCAGTGAAATGAGAATTTAGAAAGGCCTGTGTGTTCAGATTCTTAGCATCTCTGTGTGTTTGGAAATGAACATAGCTTTGCTGTGGACAGAGGGAAACTGCAGAGTGAGAAGCTTGTGACTTTGTTTCAGAAGGTCAGATAGGTGGGCTTTGTTGGCCTTATTTAAGGAAGAAGGAACAAGAGAATGAGACATCTTCCAGCTTGTGATCTTTGCTCAAATGTAAAGGTGGCATTTTAGGGGGTAACCTGTCTCAGTGTCTGTCGCCACAATAATAAGGTCCATTAGGGAAAGGAAAGAAGCAAAAACACAGAAGGGTCGCAAGTCCGTCACAGTGTCGTGAACAGTGATTTTGAGGATCCCTCTGTGTTCTGGTTGAGGCAGAAATTCCTTGAGTGTTCTTTACTTTTAGAGTTGTCTGTCTGGAGGAATTAACTCGCCTGTCATTTCCGATGGCTCCTTTGTGGCTTTAATGTCTCACTTCTTCTTAAGCTACCATTGCTTGTGTCAATTCAGGAGTGCATACTCCTTGCAGTTTTCTCAGCGTTTGTAACATGCTTTTTACTTAGGAAAGCTGAAAAAAAATCTAAAGATTTTTTAGGTCAGAATTTTATTTTCTAAAAGTTGAAAAATGTCTGGTATCCTTATTTCTGTTCATTTTTTATGGCCAGATATATGTCCAGTGTTCCTTTCTAGTCTTTAAATTCTTCCTTTATTTGCCTCTTCAATGCTTGCATTGTTGTGGAAGGTGCTTCAGGTTAGAATAATGAGTCTTAATCGTGCAAACTTTTTTCCCCAGTTTTAGCTCATACTCTGTTGACACCCAGAAGCAGGACCTTTTTAATTTTGAAGGCTGTTATTTTGTGCAGCAAATAGCACACATACACCAATAGTAAACCTATGAGCCAGGGCTGGGAGCGGTTCGGACATTTCCATTCATGTGCTGTTGACTAATTTCAGTCAGCTTCAGTGCAGCACCCGCACCTAATGTTAGGGCGTACAGGAAATGTAATATATGTGTACCCCAAAAGAATTGGGCAATGGATTACAAAGACAGAGTTCTCTGCTCATACAGCACAATTATTTTCTTCACATTTCAACAATATCAGAACAATTCCTGAGCGTCATAGTATAGCTTGCATTTCCCTCTTCATCTGACTTTTCTTTCTCCGTTGTCTGTCCCCTTTTTGCTGAGTTGTTTTCCACATTACTCTTGTCCTAGATATTCCCATCCCCATACAGTTTCTCAATGATGCTTCCCATGTTTGAAGGTTGTTGATGCTCCTCCTAGCAAAGAACAAAGGAGGCGCAATAAGCCTCAGAAACAGTTTAAGGACTAGGTAGAGATGGCAAAAGGGAAAAGAAACAAAAAGAGGAAAAGAGCAATAGAAAAAAAATTGTCTAATTTCCCTTGAAAGTCTTATTTGGTTTCTCCTTTTCTGTTATTTTTTGGGGGAAAATGGGCGTTGGGGATCAAACTCAAGGCCTTGTGCTGGCTAATCTAGCACCCTGGCACTGAGCTAAATTCCCTTAGCCCTTTCTCTCTTATTTTTATGTATTTAACAGTAAAGTATTTTATTCATGCTTATGTGTGCAAATTCCTTTGAACAATTGCCATTACCCAGTGATGGTCATAATTACACTTCGCAGTCGTGACGTTTAGACACTGATGTAGGAAAATAAGTAATAAAAATGCGAGACTCATAGTGCGGTATAATAAACAAAATATATTTGGTTTTTGTCTCTGGTTCCTGGCTTGGATCTTCAAAATCCCTTAGAATTTCTTGTGTCTTAGAAGTGCTTATCATTATTCATACTTTCAGTCGTACTAGATTTATGCTAAATAGGTGACTGAGGAGGTTCCCCTAGATAGCTTTTCAGGATGGGCGCTGGCCACCAGGAAACAAGCATCACATGATTAGAAAGCTGAGCGTTTCACCCTCGCCCTACACTTCAAGGGAGGGAAGTCGAGCTGGGAATTGAGTTGAGTTGCTTCGCTGATGATTTTCTTCCTTATGGAATGAAACCTCATTTAAAAACTCTACAAAGTCTGCCTGGTGTGTTGGCATGTCCCCGTGATCCTAGCATGAGGCAGAAGGGTTCCCAGAGTTTGAGAGGCCAGCCGTGGCTACACAGCAAGTTCACAGCCAGCCTGGACTCCACAGAAAGGATTTCCCAATCAAACAAACAAGGCTCGGAGAGCTTTCTGATTGAACATACTGAAACTCCTGTTCTTGGACTGGGAGAGAGTGAGCTGCTAGACTTTTTCTAGGTACCTTTTCACTTGCTGTTTATTTATATTTGTTTAATAAAATGGCAGTAGAGCGCCTTCATGTAATATGGGAGTTGTTTATCGAATTATTAAACCTGAGAAGGTTAGAGAAGCCTCAAATCTATAGCTAGAGGGGCAGAAGTACAGCTGATTTAGAAACACTTGAGAGTTCTGCTGGTTTTTGAAGTGAAGACAGTCTTGTGAGATGGAGCCCCTTAACCTATAGGGACTGTGCGAACTCCAGGCGTGGAACTGGCTTGAGTTGTAGGACTTCCAGTTGCTATCAGAAAGAATGGTATCAGAATGAAAATAATCAAGTACAATTTCTGTAGTACTGGTAGAACAAAATGATAAATATTTTCCCAGTGATGGGAGATATTTTCCAGGAGAAAGAAAGAATCTTAAAGGTATTTTTTGCAAAATATTTATTATGCAGCCGGGGCATAGTGGCACACGCCCATAATCCTCTCACTCTGAGAGTTTGAGGCAATAAGAACCTGATTTTTTTTGGGGTGGGGGGAGAGGTGCTGGGTGTCAAACTCAGGGCCTTGCATTTGCTAGGCAAGCACTGTACCACTTGAGCTAAATCCCCACACTAAAAACCTGATTTTGAGCTCAGCCTGGACAATTTAGCAAGACCCTGTCTCATACCAACCAACGAGCAAAGGACTGGGGATGTTGGTGAAGGCCCTGGGTTCGATCCCCAGTACAGGAAAAAAATTGCTATGTAAAAACAAGAAGGCATAATTTTACACATTCTCCATTTAAATTCAACTAAATACTTACTGAGCACCTACTATCTGCTAAATACTAGAAATTATAAAATTGAATAAAACAGTATTCATAATTTGAAGAGTGATATGGATACATACATAAAAACAAAAGCACATCATATTTTCTTTTTTTGTTTAAACAGTTGAGCTACGTTTTACTCGTAATGTCGGTTCTACAGTAGCTGAATGGTAATTTGGTACTACCAGTCAACACAGGGTTTGACTTTTGATTTATGAGGAAAGATTCTTATCCTATTTCTAAATGTTCTGTTTTATCTTTTCCCTATAATGGTCTATAAAGAATTTGAGGAAAATATTGTACTAGTTTGTATTTCTTTTAATTGTGGTTAAACATTGCCTGATCTATGTTAAAAAGTAGTGATAAATTTAATTTACACGGTTGACAGTTTTTAATGTGTAAATTTGCCTGCCAACCATGTGCGTGGTATTATGATTTCATATAACAGGTCTGAAGTCTCACACCTTGCACTAGGCCACAAAGACCACCCCCTGAACAGTTGGGGAAGAGCCTCCTCACCTATTACCGTGTGACCAGCTCCCTCTGGGCTGCTTCTGTGTCTACCGTAAAGATGAAAGCATGTTAGGCTGCTCAAACTGTTAAAATTGAATTAGCAAATGCCAAAAAATAATGGATTTATGTAATGGACAAGTTAGTAAAGTTACATTATTAAAATGTAAATATTTTATAAAATAAGTACGTGGTTAACTACTTATTTTTAGAGTCCAATCTTTCTCAAACTAACATATCTTTATCTGTCACATATAAAGAGTTACAGTCACACAATTCATTTCCTTTCTTGATAAATAAGCCAACCCCTCCCATCACCACCTCTAAGAAAACACCTAGAATGCCAAGAATAACTTGTGAATATATTCGTATATGAATATTAAAATGATTATCATATTAGACAGGGTCTTTAAATCAGTGATTTCTCAGTTTTATTCTCCTCGTACATTAGTATTTCATGATTTGATTCTGTTTTAATAGTGTGTAAGGCAACACTCACTTTTCACTTCAGAATTAGAAGAGACTACATGTTTATTACAGATGTGTGCCACCATGCCTGGCTCAGATCCTAATTTCTACACTGATAATCTGTTTGAAAAGAGTAGACTTTCACCTTTCATTCTTCGTCAAGAATATTTTTTGTCATCTCTTTTGTTTGGTGATTTCCCCATGAGATTGTCATCTCTTTCTACAGAAATTTTGGGTGGTTTTAATTCTGTAGCTCTAAAAGTTGGGGTTCCTGCATTTTACAAGTTGTTTCGGTTTTCAGACCTTCTCCCATCATGGGTATTATTGTTCACTTCATCATTTTGTTTAATTTTAAAATTCCGAATGTGTTTTATGAATACACCATTGGATAGCATTAAGCAATTCAATGTGTATCTTTGTATGTGTTTTAGTGTATGTGCTGCTGAAGCAAGTATGTTTATTTGTATTTTAAAATACAGGAAATTTTAAAGTTTTATGAAAATACAAGAAAGAAAACTGCTCACCATTTCTCTATATCCGAGCTTACAAAATACAAACGTTTTAGATCTTTTCTAGTTCAAAAGAGCAAAACTAGGAAGACCATGCATATGGGATGATGTGCTATGTCCTCCTCTTTACATGCAAAACTATTTTAAGGCTCAACTCTGATGTCAGACACTGTCCTCTTCAACAGTAGACCACCATAAAACTTGCTCTTGTCATGTGATCTTGAAATGTTTGATTTTAATGCTGTCTCCTCAGTGAAACCATAAATTCCTGCAAAGCCAGAACATTTTGTTAATTGTCATTGAATTCTAAAAACATAGGTGCCTGATGTATGAGATGTAACTGACAAATATGAATATTTAAATTTAAAAAGTATTACAGTCAAGGGTGCATTGTCATCAGCCCCTCTTAAAATACCCTTCCTCACTTCAAACACACGCATCGCATTGGTCTTGCCACTTTCTGAAAGAGTTCTGGAAGTCCTCTTTCATATCTCTAGTAGCACTGTGATGGCTGCCTTAATGTCCTAAATCGATTCAAAATATTTACTTTTTGTGATAATTTTGACTTTGGAGGACAGTCAGAAGTCACACGGTGCCAGGTTCTGTGAATAAGGTGTACGAGGTTAATCCCACCTTATAATGATGCCCGTGAAAGAGGACTCGCAGAACTGCTCCCGGAAGTGGCAAGAATGACAGCGTAAATACTTTTGAAAAGTGTGTGTGTATGTGAGGGAGGTATTTTGAGGGGGATTAACAGTAATGTGTCTTTGACTGTAATAAATTTTTTAAAATTTAAACATACACTGTATATTTAACTGAACCCTGATATAGTTAATTAACAAGTGTTTCCTTGTTTTACTATTTAGAATTTTTTCTTAAGCCATGTGATACTCTATAGGAGATTAGAAGTATTTTTTCTTTCATCTAACATGTACTTTAAATATAGTTATTTATTTACGATGTCATTTTCTGATATAATTACTATTCACCCATTTTATTTTTAAATAAGGTATAATCTAATAGAGCCCTTCACTAATTTTAAGTGGTTTGTCTTCTGACATCAAAAACCAAAGGTCCTTTTAGTATTGGCAGTCACATAAATTAGGAAAGTGAATCGTGTGTTAGAAAGAGTGAGTGTAAAAGGGAACAGATGCTTTCAACTCTACCAGTTGCTGACATGACCTATGATTTTCTACAGTTTTAGCATGTGAGAAATTTAGATTTTTATGTTGTGTCAAAAAGTTAGTAAACTTCAAATAAATTATGTAGATTAAGTAAAACTCCTCTATAGTTCAGATTTGGACTAATCACCGCAACACAGAGACCTAGGTAAATCAAACTGGATGTTCAATACTAAGGATCTGTCATTTGGAATTCTTATTTTTCCATATATATCACCTGCACTGATAAAGCGCTAATTGGAAAATTAGTCGATCTTTTTTGCATTATCAAGTGGTTTTTTTTTTTTTTTTAAAGAA